>JAVQJD010054222.1:0-33941 GCA_036023655.1 Nannoperca australis
TCCTTTAATAGTTACACAGTGGAGAAATTTACATTGTTGCAGCAAAAGTGTACAGTGCAGAAAAGAGAAAAATAAAATAAAATAATAGTAAAAACTGTAAATAAGAAATGACGTGAAAATCATGGGGGATGCGGGAGTCGAACACAGTATCTCTCGCATTGTAAACAGGGGCTCAACCAGTTGAGCTAATTCCCAGTTGTGAGTGAATGAGAATAGGCACATACGTCTTCCGGTAGGAGTACTTTCCATTTCCGTTTTCTCTTAATGTGTTGTGTTTTCGTTAATGTGTTGTGTTTTCTGTTAATGTGTTGTGTTTTTGTTGATGTGTTGTGTTTTCTGTTAATGTGTTGTGTTTTCGTTGATGTGTTGTGTTTTCTGTTAATGTGTTGTGTTTTCGTTGATGTGTTGTGTTTTCTGTTAATGTGTTGTGTTTTCTGTTAATGTGTTGTGTTTTTGTTGATGTGTTGTGTTTTCTGTTAATGTGTTGTGTTTTCGTTGATGTGTTGTGTTTTCGTTAATGTGTTGTGTTTTCCGATTTGCATTTGGGGTCTGCACTTCAGGGCCACCGTACTAATGGGATATGAGTGTGTACAGATGGAGAGGTAGGAGCTCAGTGCATCATGGGAAGTCTCCCAGCAGTCTAGGCCTATAGCAGCATTAAGCGCTTTGAATGTGAGGAGAAGGATGTTAAATTCTATTCTGCATTTTACAGGGAGCCAGTGCAGAGAAGCTAATACTGGAAAAATATGATCCCCCTTCCTGGTTCTTGTCAGTAAACGTGCTGCAGCGTTCTGGATCAGCTGGAGAGTCTTAAGGGACTTATTGGTGCAGCCCGATAATATGGAGTTGCAATAATCCAGCCAGACGTAGCAAATGCATGGACTAGTTTTTCTGCATCTGCTTGAGACAGGATGTGCCTGATTTTTGCAATGTTACGTAGGTGAAAGAAGGCAGTCCTTGAAGTTATGTTTTATGTGAGAGTAAAAGGACATATCCTGATCAAAGATAACTCCAAGATTCCTTACAGTGTTGCTGGAGGCCAGTGCAATGCCATCTAGAGAAACTATATCTTTAGATACATATACAATAAGCTAATGTCAACAGATTTATTGACCAGCCTGATCAGTGTTCTGTCAGTTGATGGGATTTGTGAAAACAATGTGGATAAAAAGTTAAAGATTCTATTTAAAAGATGGGATGGCAATTTAATGTAATTCCATTAGTTTGAGGAGAAAGTGAACCCATTCTTACCCACAGTAAACCAAATAATAATGGGGATCCAGGTGCTGTTGTGTGTATGTATGCACAACAAGCCTACCACCATGTGTTCCTGTGAGCAGCAGCTTGTGTGTTTTTTTCCTCTCATGAATAATTGAGTGGCTGATGTAAACGAAGGCAGCTGGCTGCTGTAACTATAGACCTTTATTAAGTCAGTCCACGTTATTTCCTGCGTGGAACTGCTTTCACATTACATTCACCATCAGTCACACTGCTACGTTCTCCTGCTGAAAATGCAGAGGCACTGAGGGACACAAGTTAGACCAGGGTCACTGTCCTCCTCACTGTTTAGATCTTACGTCTGTAACAGCCTGGCTCTGGGAGCAAGAGAATTATGGGAGACACACTATTTTAGAGGTTTAACGAAACTAAATAAATAAAATGCTTAATTAAATATTGCCAGAAGTGGAATCAGCTGTAAGGTGTATAAAAGAACAAAAGAGGAACCAACATAATGCTTTCGTCCTCACACAACTGAAACCCCAGCCAGCAAAACCAAAGGATTCATGATAACAGGACATCGTTTTTATAGGTCGAGAACACCAGGCCCAGGTGTCACTAGGAAGCACCAATCAACACCCTGCCCAACATTGAAATGCAATGCATAGAAATACAGAGACACTGCTGAATAACAACAGCAGGGGTCATCACGTTTCAGCCATCTGAGCTGATTGATTGGTTGCTACAGTGTGGGTTTTAAATATGTATGTCATGAAATCTGAGGAAACAATTACTGGAATCCCTCTCTGACAAGATATTGTCCTCTGTGCAGGGGGCTCCTCACCACTAAGTTGTTCTGTTGGTTAGAACTAAGATACTGGACTGTGTGAGTGGGTTTCCTATACATTGTGATTTTTATGTTTTGTCATAGTCATTGTTTCGGTTCAGATCCAGTGTGCTGGAGTAAACAACCAAAACAGCATAACGTGTTTGATTCATTCTTACTCATGTCACCCGGTATTAAAAAACATTTCTAGTGCACTTTACTAATATAATAGTATGTCTGTTAACTTCTCCCTTTTTGGGTCAGCATCTTGATGCTTAGGACAGTTGTTTGAAATGGACATGTTTTGGGGCTGAAGGGTGTTGGTGTGAGCTGGCCGCTATGCCAGAGTCACCTCGCAGTAAAGACATATCAGCTCCTCTTGAATTTTTATTTCACCTCAGCTTCTCAGCATAGCAGTTCTAAGCCAGAAGAGGTTTTTATTGAATATGAAATATCCGTAGAGCTTTACATTGAGTGTACATATCACATTCAACCCCAGAGAATCATCACTACCCCCTCCCTTCGCCCCTTTACTCAAGAATAGAGATCAGGTTCCTCCTCCTCTCTGTTGAGATGCAAGACAGTAGGCGACAATTTGAGGATGACCCCAGAGAGCAGGCAGATGGAGGAGGGGCAGTGATGGTGATGGGTGGAGAATTGGTAGATTGAGGTGAGACAGAAGGAGAGGAAAGTGAGAAGGGAAGGGTAGTTCTCAGTCTGCCAACACTAACTACATCCACTGCTGGACACGACACAGGTAGGTTCTGCATGTATATGTAGATTGCTTTAAAGCTTTGTTAAGTATCAGCATGAATAATTGGTGCTGCCCAGATGTCAGCCACTTGCTATTATGTCAGTTACACTAATGAAACATCGGACAGTTAAAGTTTTTTAATATCTAACTGCATGTGAACAGGTGGCGTAGAAGTCATGGTCAGCTCTCGGTGTGTTTTGGTGAAGGTTTGGTTGCAGCAGGTGCAGCAGGACCAGGAATAATGTGTCTTAGAAAAGAGAAAGATGAGCCTTGTTCCTGTATGTGGGTGTGCGTGTGTGTGTTAATTCAAGTAGTGTATATGGAGCACTGCTGGCATAATAGCCAGCTGTGTGGCTCCTACCCACGTCCACATTCCCTCCATACTGGGTGTGGGTGGCGTCTCCAGGCTGTCAGGAGAACACTGGCTCTGTGGAGCATTAGGATACTGAGGCAACAGTTGCTTCTTGAGACAAGGCGACAAAGAAGATGAAAACCTAGATCTAAAAGCTTCTTAAGACAGGTATCCTTTGTGTGTTTGTGTTTATCGTAAAGTGTTGTTTCTAGTAGGAGTAACGCCTGTTTGCAGGTTTTGTCCTGGCTAAGTTGTGCAAGTAATGTCGTGTCTGGAGAGGAAGGGCAAGTTTTCCCTCACCACTTTGTATCACCACATGCAAGGTGGCTGTGAGGTTCTGGATCTACTTCGCTTATATTGTTCTGATTGTGTGGTCATTAAACTTCACTTGTCTACTGAGCTGTTACATGCTGTAGCGATGTGCGAGGTGTTGGTACTGAACGACAACTGACTCTATCCTCCAAAGATCAGCGAGTGTGTGTGAGTAGAATTTACTTTACAAGCTCATGAGTGTGGGTTGCCTTTCCTCCGTCTGTGACTTTGGCAGCCCTGTGAGGTCACGCATTTCTGCATTCAGATGTTTTCTGCCTGCAAGACAGTAGAGTTTTTCTTGTAAAATGCAGTCATTGGTGAACAAGGGTTGGTTACAGTGAATCCAAGAATGGATAAATTGTTGATGGTCAAAAAATGATGCATCCGTGAATGATCAGAGCAGCTCAAAGAATCAGCTAATTTGATATTTTTTTATTTGTTTCACACACATCATAGCTGTTGATTCATTTTCTTCTGATGAAGTTGAGAATAATCAATAATTTATGTTGTGCCATTTTGAAGTATGTTATATTTGTCTACTGCTGCAGTTATTGTTAAAGAAAGATGATCTAGAGATCTGTGTGTAAATATTCCCTATGTTGCCAGATAGTTGATGTAAGGTAACCCAACCTCTCCTATACTGCTGCAAACTATTAAGATATGTGAGTGTGTGTTAGGGGTTAAAACGAACACGTTTACAATATTTGGTTATCCACTGATAACGCGCTCTGAACAGATATGAAAAAATACAAACATTTGCAGTCACATATCCTGTCTCCCTCTTTACACAATTTACCACAAACACAACTTCCCTTCTTCTCAGTTATAATTCATAACATAGGGTTGGGCGATATGGCCAAAAATGTTATCACTGATCCCCCCCCCCCTATCAGTTGATATCGATAGTTATCATAATAAATGCCAAATCATTAAGTTCAAAGGCTGGTGGAGAGGGGACTCCTGTTTCTTTAGAGAAATCTGGGTGATTGTTATCTATATAGTGTGAACAGAAACTGCTGGTAACAGTAAATAACTAATTCAGCTGAAAATTTATTTTCTTTCTTTCATTACTTTTGTGGTTGAAAACCAAAACAGGGAGCTAGGTTTGATGGTGACAGTTTGATGTGACAGTGTGAGGGCTGGGAGATTGAATGACACACCAATGATCCATTAAAAGTAAACAAAAAGGTGAAATGCTAATTATGTATTTGGGTTCTCTTACCTGCCCAGATAAGCAGCAGATATTTTTGAACACACTGTCTGTTTTAACTGATATTACCATTTAAACCGTTACCGCAATAAACTCCTTTGTTGCCCAGAGAGAATAACTTCCCACACCATTGCACATGCAACATCGCATTGATTCTTACTTTATATCATTCATTTCCCTCTGGTATTGCTTTCATTTTTCATGAAGTTCTGTAAAAAAACTCATCTCTTTGCACTTCCATGGCACACAATAGGAGGCATAATCAGTAGCTTGAGGCGTGTCCAATATTTATGTTAGTATGTATCAGTGTTCTACACAAAGCTTCAGCATAACTTTTTCATTATCTCATGATAATAATCTCTTCACTCAAACACTCCTCCATTCATGATAAAAAACTGTTGCCCACTGACAAACTTGAAGTGGTCACAGTGGTCTGAAGGCAGTAACCTGTTTCAGCTTTAGTAATCACTACTCCTGGATTGATGAAACCATTTGCTATGGTGGGGGGAAGGGAGGATCACATTACATCCAAGGACCCAGCGGCGATCTGCTTCAGATCTGAATGGGACCAGCTGCAATTGTAGTTCTTTCACCAAAAACATTTAGGAATTTTGGTTCTTTAAAGTATTTACTATGGGTCATTGTCCTGTTGGAACCACAGACTATATATTAAGATGGATGACTCCACTTCCTGCCACTGTACACAATATTCTAGAAAAGGGTGCTGCCATTTTGCACTGATGACATCATTTGGTGCCAGAGTCTGCGCAGTAGAGGTCACACAAACCCGCCTAGAAACCTGCCTGAACCAATTGAGAAAATAACAGTTGTCAATCATGACATCTCACCCCTTTTTTTTTTAGCAATCAATCAAATAACTAAGTAATACCAGATTTATCCTAAAGTTATCTTGAACATACACAAGCGTGATCAGAACTACCTAAAATGACAGAAACCATCTTTGGGAAAAATGTTCTTGATATACTTTGATTTTTCAGTCTGGCCAATGAACCAGTATGACCTATACTGCAGCCACCCACCAGGGGGCGATCAATATGTTTGGGCTTCACTTCACTGTCATGTCATCCATCTTTATATAGTCTGTGGTTGGAACACCCGACTGAAGGTAATACTCATTATAATTTTTTTCCATTTACTTTCTGTAAAGTACCAGTTCCACTGGCAGCAAACAGGTCCAGAGCATAATACTATCACCACCATGCGTGACACTAGGAATGGTATCTTAGGGTTAAAGGCCTCACTCTTCCAAACATATTTCTAGTCATTGTAGCCAAATAGCTTAGTTTTTGATTCAGTTGACTACAGAACTTTTCTCCAAAAGTGCTTTTCTTTTCTTTGTACATGTGATCAGCAGAAAACTTCAGTCAAACCTTAAGGTGCCACTTTTGGATCAAGGGCTTTGTTTTTGCACGGCAACCCAGACCTTTTTGGTGGTTGACTTTTGACTTTTGAAGATTCTGACCAATTTCTTCTCAGCAGCAGCCGATAGCTTTTGTTTTCTTTCTGACCTGACACAACTGTGCCATCCACTTTCTACTTACAACCAGTTGTTTGCACAGGTGATGTTGGGACCTGTAGCTGCTTTGAAAGGGCTCCAATGTGAGCCCTTTCCACTTTTTCAGATCTGTGCAGAGCTCTTTAGACTTTCCTGTTGTAGCATTTGTGGCTGAGTCTAATGAGTGTATCAAACAAGTCCTATTTAAATGGGCTCAGAGAAGTTAAGAAGCCATACCACAAAGAAAATAAATTGACACAACTTTCTACATCATTAAAATTGATAATTCAAGTTGATGTATGTATATTTTGACCCAGCAGATTTGGTCATATTTCCAGAAGACCTATAATACATTCATAAAAGAACCAAAATGCATCCATGTTCTTGTGACATATCTAATCATTCCATCACAGAAAAGTGGAAGTAAACATTTGACCACAACTGTATGTCCCAATTTAGTGTCTGTCCAAATATAAGATACTTATATTTACCTAAATGTTGATGGCAGATGGAAATACCAACTGTAGCCTTGTAAATTCATCCCACCCTATTTCTTTAGAAACTACTTGGTGGTACTGAAGGTCCTGGTTAAAAACTATGAAGATGATAAGCTTAAATTATTATGTAATGAATAAAAGTTAAGTAGGAGCATCAGCTAAGGACAGGGCGTATCATTTGTAGTTGTAGGAACTAGAGAAAAACTCTCAGACTACTCACGGTCATACAGTATCGCTACAGAGTGCAGAGACAAGTTTTATTTGGACCTGCCATCAAGTTACTCACAGAATTAAAATGAATTAGCCACAGCTGATATGACCTGCTGCCAGTAACGTTTGTCATTTTATATTTGTCATGAACAAACAAAACTAGTGGGCCAGAACATAAAGCCTGTGCTGGCCAGCTTACAGCAGTTTTCAACAACTTCAGTCTTCCCTACCGGCACACCTGAAGGAACTGTACTGGCGGCATTCTTC
Organism: Nannoperca australis; assembly: GCA_036023655.1. Taxonomy (NCBI): domain Eukaryota; kingdom Metazoa; phylum Chordata; class Actinopteri; order Centrarchiformes; family Percichthyidae; genus Nannoperca; species Nannoperca australis. Next base: position 7,163 of record JAVQJD010054222.1, read on the forward strand.
TATACATTCTACATCTCAGACCCCTCTCACCCTCTCTTCGATGAGCTGTAGCAGATGGACAGCACATTAAGCCACCGGATCATCCCACCCAGATGCAAACTGGAGCGCCTACGGAGTCACTTCTGCCATTAGACTGTGCAACAACAGTGGAGATCACAGACTGTCCCAATCACTCTTAACCCCCTCCTCCTCCATGATTTATTTTATTACTAATCACATCATTACTGTATAAAATTTTGAGTTCAATTACTCTTGTAAAAGTTCTATTTTTTTTTATCTTCTTATTGTATATGCTTTGAATTATTTATTGTCCTTATTTGCATCATATTCTGCAACAACTGAATTTCCCCTCTGGGATTAATAAAAGCAATCTTATCTTATCCTAACTAACCAGCAAAATTGACGATCAGGGCTTACTTAACATGAGAAGCTGCCAGCTTAATGTAAAATAAGAGAAATAACAAATTTATTACCGTCTAAATTTATGGATAATCTGTATATTTTATATATTTTTGCCAATTGGGGTGTAAGATAAGAGTCAATCATGGGTTCAACCAAATATACTTTTAGCATTTGCCCACTCTAAATTTTACTCCATACTGAGCTGAATGTTTGCAGCGCTGCAACACTAGCAGTAAAGAAAGGGTCTGATTTTGATGTGCTTAATTTTAACTGATACGATCCATTAAAATGTGCTCTGATACGAGCCTTAGGACCAGCTTGGGATGTCCCTAGTTTTCAGCTATGTGTGCCTAGTTAAGGCACAGCACAGAATTTCAAATCACGAAACAATATAGAAATACACTGAATGGGGGTAAAAAATGACCCCACAGTTTTCTGAAACTCTTCAGTAAGAATGTGGGCCAGAGGTAAATTGAGAACTTCTATTTGCCAGCTGTGTGATTTGCTGGTCCTATAGAGAGTGTCTCTCTGTTGGTTTGAGTCTGCTGGGTGCTCAAGCCCAATGTACAGCTCTGCCTGCTACAGGGTATGATAACGTGGATCATTTGCGTGATGGGTTACTGGTGTAGAGTGTTGTGCCTCAATCAACCACTCCACTATCTGATAGAAAGGAAGCTCTGCTAAGCCTTTAAGCTTCTTTAAGACACTCAACTCTAATTAATTAGCAGAAAATAACACCGGCCACTCTGTCATTGGAACATGTCTGGATTAGCCAATGATTGGAGTTTTTCTCATGAGGTCCCACCCTTCAGCCTGAGGAGGGTGGATGTTGGGTGACAGGTGGATTTAGGGAGTAGTGGTTAGCTGGTCAGTGAGCAACATTACATTTGTTTGCCACATGTCCACGTCTATGTAAACCTGGACTTAAACACACTTTGTTAACATTACAGTGGTCAGCATGTGTTAGCAGGTACTGTAAAAGGTTTCATTAATGTAAAGGTTTCATGAACTGGGTACATGATTCACCATTATTGCCTGAAATAACACATTTATTCTGAAAATATTATTATCACAGTTTTAACTACTGCTTCTTTCATCAAAATGGGCCATCACTGATTTGACTAGACATGTATTGTAGACCAGCTTGTTGGAGCAATGTCCCAGTTTGAACCATATCCTAAATTCATATTATATTGATATAAATTGCTGCCTCATACTGTCAGCAAAGGTTTTGTTGCTGCACCATTTCAACACTGATGATATGAGTTGGGCACAGCAATAGTGGGTTTACTGCACTGCTGGTAACTAAGACCAGTAACTAAGATCCAGTGTCTGGCAAGCAATATAGAGCAGAAGAGAGTTTAAGTTCTCTGCTACTGAATGTAAAATATAATTTGGAGAAACAATAAACATGCTGTTATCTTAAAAAAATAAAAACCTAAATGGAGTACAGACAGCGGTTGTCTGTATACATATTCAATCCTTATTTTGACCTTATACTACATTAGTCCAGAAGCCAGATGGGTTGCTTTTCTAATAATTCATTTAGGCCAGAAAAAGAAAATGAGTAGCAGTAGGAGTAGGACTAGTGGATCATCCAAAACACTGTATGATTGCATGTGGCAGTTTGAGGGCCAACATAAATTGATATGGTCATGTTCAGAGCATGCTCCTGTTTATATACATGAGGCTATTTACTTCCTAATGTCATTTTGAGTTAGCTTAATTTAAGGTTACTTGTCCTTGAGTTGAATTGTCATGCAGCCTGCACTGCCTGAAGTTGCAGCTCTGTATTTATAGCAGGGCTTCTTAATGGCTTTCCGTGTTATTGAGACACAGAGATCACTGCGTACCTGCTGTTTTGAGGTTGGATTAAGTCCTGGCTGCTGTAGAAGGCACAAATCTTTAACATGCCGTGAAAAGAGAAGTTCTGCTTCTTCCTGTGTGTACAGTTATGTTGCTGCAAGGCTTTATGTAAAGACCAGTCACTACAGGTAGATGAAGAAAGGGTTAGATCTGTAACTGGATCTGTAAGACCTGGAACTCTTAGCAAGCATGATTGATGATCATGGAAGATAAATACAGAGACAAAGGAAGAAGACTGCAGAGGGAAGCTATGGGCATGTAGTGTTGGGAAAGAGGAGACCTCGCAAGTGTGTGGTTATGTGTGTCAGCATATGTATGAGGGACACCATGGGAGCAGTGCTTAGCTGGATTGCTGCTTGCCTTTGTGCTCTAGTGCTGGATACAGCTGATGCATTGAAACGCTGGGCAGTAAGTAAAACTCTAACTTTGTAGGATTTCATTAAAGAATTCAGCATCTACCAGAGAATCTTTGAATTATGTGTGTGTGTGTGTGTGTGTGTGTGTATGTGTGTGTGTGTGTGTGTGTGTGTGCACCTTACCTTTAAGAGAGATACTTGATGTTTGAGATCATAATCTTTTGCTCAAAGCAGCAACTATGTGGATAATGTTTCTTATTATTTTTTAAGGAACAGTTTTGTTGTAACACATTTTTGCTAAGTAATAAGTGAAGATCTTGCATGTGTACTTATTTGAACAGAATTGTAGTATTATATTTCCCTGCAGTAAATGTCTCTAAGTGACTATGTTATTACTGTAGCCTTCTGTGATCTTAGAAGTCAGTGCCCTACTCCATGACTCTGTATTCTGAGTATGTTCCTCTATGTAAGATTTGAATCATGGAGAAACATAGTCTTCTGAGTTACATACAAGTGCTGAAATAACATGCAAAAACAATAAGGTCTAGTGGGATGAATGATAACTTTAGCAGGCTAGGTTAACAAGTTCTGAGTAGAATCCAAAAATTGCTAATGGTTGATGCTGAAACCTTGTCGACCATCATAGGCTATATAGTAGGCCTACGGCGTTCTGTGGTTGGTAGTGCAGAACCAAATTTTTACATTGTGTCTTCTAGCCATGCTGGCTCTCAGTTGTCAGTCAACCGATACCCCAGAAAATAGCCACTCACAGCAGCAGCTGTTTCCTCATATATAGTATGTCCAAATCTAATTTTAATAACCTTGCTCAAAATGGGAAGAGAATTCACATTTTCGTTTGACAAGCAGCTAAAATGACTTCACCTTACTAACATTTTTGCCAGCTTTAATAGAGGGATGTAACTTTAGACAGAAGTTGTGTATTTTTGAATATTAGTATATCTTTAGGACTTGTGGATTTGGTTGACTGACTCTGGGGAAAAAATTAGTTCTTTAAATATTGCCTTCTAAATGACTTCTCCTTATGATTATCCTTTAAGATCCTTATTAGCATTGTGCTAAATCCCTGTTTTTACTACACTGATTTCTATCTCACCATTTTCTTCTTTATTGTCTCCACAGCCCCAGGAAGCCCTTGAAGACTCCCCTCACCTCACTGAAGGATTAGGTTTAGAGGAGGGGGATTTAGATGCTGACTCCCTGAAATGGTGCAAGAGAGGCATTGGAGGGGGTGACCCATCAGATGAGTATTTTGACTCTGGCTCTTGGCAGAGTGACACCCTCTCACATTTATGTCCAGATGGAGAAGAATCTCTGGATGCCCTGCTGGGACTGGAGGACACCTACTTGGCTCGGCGAGCAACAGCCAGCGGCTGCCGCACTGGGCAGAGTAAAGCCCGACAGAGAGAGTCAGTGAAATTCAAGGACGGCCACAGAGATGCCACAGAGACTTATGTTGGACGATCCAGATGTAGCAGGAGGAAAAGCTCAGAGAACCATGTGGACCCTAATATTCACTTGAAGCTCAGCAACAGAGACCTGTGCTCGTTTGACATACGACCCCATCCAAGAACAGAGAGACTAAAACTAGACTTGCACCAAGAACAGTCCAGTTTACAGGTTGTTTGCACAGAAACTCAAGTCGAGGGCAGGACGAAGCCATACAGTTTACATGTACAAAGCCAACACAACACAGATACCTTTGACATAAAGGTAAATAGTCCAACAGACACTCAGCAAGTGAAGTTGCATGCACAGCCTGAAGAAAGCAAACCCAATAGACTGAATGAATCTACAGACTCAGAAACATGCATGATATATATAGATTCTACATTGGACAAGATTGTGAAGACACAACAAAAGCAAAGCACACATGGACACGAGACAAGATTAAAGATAGGAAACACAGATAGCAAAAGTGTGACAGGTGGAGAAAGATTAGAAATCTGTAATGTTCAGGGTGTAGAAGTAGAGAAGATTAAACTGCTCACCACTTATTCTGATGAGAAAGACACAGGTTTAAATAAATGCAGCAGTGACTGTATTGATCGACATCATAGACACAGACAACATTTAGAACACCAGCGTAAAATTACTGAAGACAGAGAGATACAGGCTATAAATGTGCACAGAAAGCACAAAACTGACTTGTGTGAGATTACACAGACATATTGTAATGGAACATATCACGAAATAGTGAGTAATTGTAAAGACAGCACATGCGTAGCTGATACACGTTTCACTGATGTAATAAATGCACAAACATTTGACATTACTTGTACACCAGCACATTCATACGAATACAGAGACACAGAGTCTCAGTTAATTACAGAAATTGTGGTAGCAAGTCCAAACATCACAGAAGCACATGGTACAAAGACAAATAGTGTATCGCATAACAGAAAGTCAGAGCTCAGAGACACACTCGATACACAAATCAATGTATTGGCACACAGGGTGGATATTTGTAGTTCACACACTCTGTGTGAGGAGAGCCCCAACATAGGACTGTCAGAGATCCACCCTCAGGTTTGTACCAGTGTAACACATCCCCAAGATAAAGCATGGGTGTCGGGTGTCTGCTTCCAGGCGGAGCAGTTTGGGTGTGTTGGCACCATAACAGAGGAGACAAAACCTCCTGGGACAGTAAATGAAATCTGTTCCTCCATCACATTTTCCACAGAGACCACAGCCTCTTTTCCATTGGATACTTGTGCTGCTGAGACTTTGGTTCCAAAGATTTCTACTCCACCCTTACCTGTCCCTCTGGCAGACTCCGACAGGGAGGAGCTCACTGAGAGGCAACCAGATCAAAAACATAATCAGACCACAAGGTTGCAGCCATGGCAAGTCCCAGTTCAAACCCAGGGTTTTATCTCTAATCACTTGGATCAGGGGAGTGCTACAATAGAAATATCCACTCATAGGCAGCTCCATTCTGTGGACAAGCCTTTGGAGAGGGCACCGTTAGGCTCTGTAGAACCAGGGTCTTACTCAACTCAAATCCGATCTGACACTGGTAAGGGGTCTGAGAAATGTCTGCCATTCTCAAATAATCTGCTGTTTATTTCTGGCAACCGAGGAGCAGAGGATACCTCCCTTCTGTTATCAGATAACTTTGAAAAAGAGAGGAGGGTAGGATCACCCTGCTCATTTCTCCAGCAAAACAAGTATCAGGAGGTGGAGGACAGACATTTTTATCTTGACCAGGAACATGTTTTGGAAGCAGTAAGAAAAGTAAATCTTCCACAGTCACACCTTGACACAACAGAGATTTCTGTGCACAGAGAGCTGATAGTAACTCCAAAAGCAATTGCCAGTGATTCAGGTGCCTACTTTACCCAGCATGTGCCTATTGAGATAGGAAAAACATCAATATGTCCTGCTGCCACTGAGTCCATTCAGGACAGTAGCAGAGAACACCCAGGTGTAGCTCAAAGAGCAATTTCCTCTACAAACATACAAACTACTGTCAGCACAATTTCTAATCCCTGTGAGCAAGTTAAGATCCCTGGACCTCCCCGTAGTCTGCAAGCCTCTCTTTCTTTGCTTTCAGACTCCAACAATAACACCAAGGCCAGTATAGACGGGTTGGGAAAAGGGGAGGATGTAGGCTGTTTTGCTGCAGCTCACAGTAACTACAAAAGTAACGAGAGACTTATTTGCCTCCTGGTTGAGCCATCAACAAATGTGATCTCTGACCCCTTGGAAGATGTAGGCAAGCCCCATGAACATTCTGAGTTGTTCCTCTCTTCACTGGACCACGGACCTAACTGGAGCAGTGAGGACTCCAAATCTATGCTAGGGAAAGACCTTGCTAGCCACTGGTATTTAAGCCTGTCTCATGCAGAGGAACTAGAAACACTAAATACAAAGGAGAATGTTGAGGATAACCCTGTTGTTGAAAGTCTAGAGTACAAGTGTTCTAACTCAGAAAGAAATGAAAGCCTTAAGCCCTTAGTGTCACGTTCAGAGAACAGAGGCCTATTAGTGGACTGTGAATTTAAAGAGGAGGAGAACTATTGTGGCCCACCAGGGGATCACAGCTTACCTAACAGATCAAGAGGCAGCTCATCCGTATCATTTGAGGAATATGCGCTTGCTGAGGAGTGCAGAGACTACACACGAATAAGCTTGCCAACTCCACTGCAGGAAGTGAGGTTAGTAAGGTGCGCACACCCTGATGTCAGCCTCAGCATGCTTGCTGTCAGTAGTTTAGAGCCAATACTGGAGGCTGAACATTCACTGGAAAATCATGGCACAACAGAGGATGATTTCAAAAAAGGAAAAAAGAAAAAATATGAGATCATGAGGCCTGCTGAGGAAGTTAGGGAGAATTCTAACCTTTCAGGAGACATCTCCAGTTCCAAAAGTCCACACCACCAACCTAATCAGGAAGGATCTTTAACCACTGCTGAGTTAGAACCTGAGGTGAACTCAGTACCACCTGTCCGATGTAGTAGTAGTAGCAACAAGCGCTGTAGACCTATGACTTTTGCCTATGATGCTGTATCTTACACCTCAGCTAGCAGCAACTGCGATGAGTTGGAGGATCCTCGTTTAGCTAATTCAGCCAGAAATGCCAGCCCTGACAACATAAGCAAGAAAAGCAAAACAAAAGGCAACCAGACAGGAAATAAAGGCTCTAAGTTTTCTGTCTTTGCTAAAATGCCTTCTTTTAGGAAGGCTAAGGACTTGAAGGGTGCCAAAAGTGAGGAAGAACCCCAGGAGCCATCAGATGGAGGAGGTGAGGAGGGCCTTCTGCATGAGCATGGGCTACAGAGGGACAACTCAGACGACGAGGTTTTTATCAAAGGGGACATTCTAAATGAAACAGTCCACCAAGCATTTTCCTCATTGCATTACATGATAGAAGAAGAGGACTGTGGCTTTTCCTCCTCTACTCCCCACACTTGCCATGTCCGTCAGCTGGTCAGCCAAGGGAGTGGTGGGGAGGGTAACAGAGGACCAAGCCAAGACAACCCCCTCCTCAGGCAAGTCCAGTCACCTAATGGGCAGACCTACAAGAGGAGCAAGAGCAATGACAGTTTAAACATCCGCATGCGCTTCGCACAAGCACATAAGTCTCTTTCTAGCCTCTTTGAGTCCCGTTCGATGGATAAGGAAAATGAGGGTCAGGCCACTGTGGGCATTGATGTGGATTCTGGTAAAGCCAAACAATCCTGGAGAAAGCTAAAAAAGGCAAAAGAGGCTGAGCTGCTAAAAAGAGCTTTTTCAGTGCCAGATGGGGAATGTAGCAATGCAGTTTCTGAGCAGGACCTTGGAGACTTAATGTCCTCTTCACTCCGGGACAGGCTCACCAGTCCAGGGTCACCATCATTTCTCAGAGCCCTTCGCCACACTGATCCCATCTCCAAGCGCGGAGTTCCACAAGGGAGTGGAAATGGAAACCTCCATGGGTGCAAATCTGAGGGCCAGAGAAGAAAATGTTCACCAAATGGTCCACCTACCACACCATGTGTGTCTGGCCTACCTCCATTTTCAGAGGACTCTGCAGTCCCACTACCCAATAATGCCAGCCCTGTCTCATCTTTGAGCCTCTGCTCACTAGCCACCCTTACTCATCAGCTTTTACCATCCTGGACCACGTCTCACCCAGTCGCCTGTGAGGGCTTGACTGAAAGCCCCCTCCGGCCAATGAGCCCTAAACCCAACAGTCCTAGGCCAGTGGCTCAGCGCAAAATTTTTCGCTACCCTCTCTCAGCAAGGGCCAGTTCTGTCCCTCCTATCCTTCTGGGCCAGTCAGTCAGCGTGGAGGGATTGACAGACCCCCCCGAGAGACCTAAAACCCTAAAACCCTCTGCTAGCCCTCTGGATATAGCAGAGGGAAGAATAGACAGCCAGTCACACATCAGCCTGTATACCATTGGCTCCATCAACGAATTAAAGGTAAGAAAAAACTGTTAAAACAAGCACAGAGCAGATTTTTCTGAAATGTAAAAATAAATGTTTAACATCTTTATAAAGAAACTATAATGTTAATCATAAATTCCAGTTTTACTGGTATCTGTAAATGTTGTAAATGCCCTTCCTTTTTGTGTATGTTAAACATCACTATAAAGCTGCATGGATAAAACAGGCCTTGTTCAGGCCTCAATTAAGATGACTATAGAGTTCCATGGTGGTTGCCACTGTCAGTATCTGGGTTGGGACAGTTAACAACTCCCCCTTTGTATGTGGCTCTATGTGAAGTAGATAAAGAGGAGGAAAGAAACAGCAGTCATCTCTTTCTCCTCCTCGGCCCTCAGTATGGATTTCCATTCTGAAAGTTAGCAGGTTACCATCATCCTACCTCCCTGCCTGTTCCTACAATAGTCACACAGTGTGAGTAGGATAACTTGAGGACTAGCCCCCCCTTGTGGTTTCCTCCCACTTAGTACAAAATACAATAGAACTATAAAGCAGCTACTTCATCAGAGGATTTTCCACAAGTTAAACACCCACTCAGTACACAATATCCTTTTGCCTTGCCAACTGCAGACTAATCACATAATCAGAACAATTTGTGTGGGTATTGTATGTTCACTTGTTCCTTTGTTCTCTCAAGTGGTGGTTACATTAAAGCATGAAACTGATTTATTTGTCTTAGCTTTGCTGAGAGCAATTAACAGTTTTTCAAGGAAGGCACTGTTCAAACCCACCCCAATCATACATTTGGTGTTTCTCTGCTATTATTATAAACCCCATTATCAATATGTCTGTGATATACTAAAGTTAGCCAATGATATCATCCATGTGGTATATCAGTTGGGCTGTATTGAAGGTATGGACTGAAATGTTTTTTTTTCTGGGCTTACTGAGAATGCACATTAAAAGAGAGATGCAAGTGTGAAATGCAGCTACTAAAGCATTTGGTCCTTTCAATCCACACCGACTGACCTCTCTCTGGTCTCTGTGCTCAAAACCAGCTAGCACAGGGCTCGCAGGTGGCAGGCTCACAAACCCAGGCTAATAGCAGGCTTGTTGGTAGCAGACCGAGGTGTAGGTCCGGCTGGAGCCTAGCAGTTCAAAGTGCAGACTATTGAAATAAATTACAACAAAAACACTATGAAAGCAGTGCAGAAGAAACTGCATATTGGAGAAACCAGACCATAATTATTTAATTTGGTTTCATTGTCTGAACCTTGCTGTGTGACCGCTCTCTGCATGTAAAATGCAATAATTTGTCAACACACGGCACTCAAACTGTGAAGGTGTTGTGGCTGACTAGCCAGCTCTATTTCAGTGAATGGAAGTGGCTGTCAAGTACAATATCCTGTAGTCATTTTACTGTCCATCTTCATTTCATGTAAAACACATTGTCAATATTGACTGGACACTTGTCCTGTATCCAAAGTTAGCCACAGTTGTGCGCTGTACCCATGGAACTTAAACAGAGTAGAGGTTTAGGCAAAGTGACTGTGACTAACCAGTTAACTGTGCACTCCAAAGGGTGCACAAAACGTAGGCCGACCTGCCAGCCAGTCCAGAACAAGAAAGCTGTTGGAGGTCAAGGGCGAGGGGAAAGCCTCTGTGGTCCCTGGCGGACTGAGGCCTGGCTGCTGGGTGAATGTGGGACTTGATGGATGTGGCCAGCAGCGAATGCTAAAGTGTTCTGATGACCTCTGGATTGAAGAGCAAAAGAAATACAAATGCAAACTGGCCAGAGCCATCAGGGGGAGCCTCGGCCAACTCAACACACTCTTATCTGAAGATATGGACAAAGTAAGATGTGCCCACACTGCGGTGAGCTGCCAAAACAAAGATCCAGACCTTGGAAGTCTTTGTAATCCTCATCTTCTTCCTTCTCTGCTTTGCTTTTGAGTTTCAGTCCTTCCATCTGTTTCTGTCTGGTTGCTTGTGAACGTTTTTCTTAGATATGAAGCTGGGACGTCTCTGTCATCACTTTATTTTCAGTTTCAGGCATGACCTCCTAATCTATTTTCTCCACTCTTCTGCACTTTAATTCATGATGCGTTTATGCATGCCCATACATCTTGTTTTTTCTTTGAAGATCACTCATTTGTATCCAGTAAGTGATTTTCTTTTACAGGTTTGTTTCATTTTGGTGATACTGTCAGCAGTTTAAACTAATCCCCTTCCATTCCCACAGACTAATGCTGGAGTCAACTTGGGGCTCATTGAGGCCTTCCGGGGGATGCCCCTCAAGGCCCACTGCTTCTCTCAGAGCACGCCCATCGGTCTTGACTGCCTGGGATGGAGAAGACGCATCTCTTACTCCTGTAAGTACACACTCTGGTTCAGTCTTCTCCAATGTAAATAATACAATATTACTCTTATTCAGATCCACCCAGGGCTGTCAGATGGTATGCTGGATGTTGGAACATTTGAACCTGTAACATTTTGGTTACTAGAAAATGTCCTAACCAAAAGGATATCTATTTATTTCATCATGGTGTGCCTGTATGGCATGAGATAGAGCTGTGGCTTGCGCAGGTTGTCTTCTAATTGCAAAGTTTGATCCCTGGTTCCTCCTGTCCACATGACAAAGTGTCCTTGAGCATGACACTGAACCCTAAGTTGTTCTTGATGGGCAGGCTAGCGCCTTGCATGGCAACTCCACCACCATCTGTGTGTAGTGTGTGTAAATCGGTGAATGAGAGGCAAAAAGCGCTTTTAGGATATTTAAATGTGCAAATTATGCAAAGATCAGATCATGTCAATTACTGAAAGTTCTTAACTGAAGTAAGCATATACTGTATGTAGTGGGAGTAATCCAAATTTATTTGCAATGATAGATATCGCTGTCCAGTACACCATAATTAAACAATCCACACTTTCAGTGTTTTCTTTAAAGCATTTCTGTAGGATTTTAGACACTGGTCTGTCTCAAAGCACTGATTAACTGTTGTTTCTACAAATGTATTAATCAACAATGAGACCAAAGGGGCCAATACACAACCCCCTCCATTTTTTACAATCTGTGTCTTTCTGTTTTTGGGCACAAGTGCAGCTCAGCAAGTCACGTGGAGGTAGACGGCTGCTGTTATTTAGGGGTTAGCTTTAAGAGTATTTGTCATCCATCTTGGTCAAATAAATCACAATAGTCATCAGAGGAGGCACGATAGATTTGTGTGTTCCATGTGCAGCCTCGAATGAATCAGGCCTGGCTCTTTCTGGAACTGCCAGAGAAGATGTTGGAAGCAACAGACACATAATTGCCTGACATGACAGATCACCAATGGTGAGAGAAGTATTCAGATCTTTTAATTCAGTAAAAGTACTATCAATACAACAATGTGAAAATACAAGTAAAGGTCATGCATTCATAATCCCACTTAAATAAAAGTACAGAAGTATAGCTGTAAAATGTACTTAAAGTAAAAAAGTTAAAGTAGTCATTCTGCAGTTAAATGTCCCTTGTAATTGATATATGATTCCATCTGATGTTATTAGATTGTTAATACTTACAGTGGCATACAAAAGTCTGGACCTCCCTGGTCAAAATTTCTGTTACTGTGAATATTTAAGTGAGTAGAAGATGAACTGATCTCCAAAAGACATACAGTTAAAAGCTGAAGATGAAAAGAGGATGGCTTCTACAACAGGATAATGATCCTAAACTAACCTCAAAATACACAATGGACTACCTCAAGAAGCGCAAGCTGAAGGTTTTGCCATGGCGCTCACAGTCCCCTAACCTAAACATCATAAAAAATCTGACCAGGGGTGCCCAAACCTTTCCATGCCACTGTATGCATCAATGTGCAAACAGCTGTTGTAGTTGGTTGATGGTGGAGCTAGATTTAACTATAATATATACAGTTGGCTAGTTTAGTCCAGTAGTTCCCAACCTAGGTCAAAAGATAAATCTGAGGGGTTGTGAGATAATTAATGGAAAGAAGAGAAAACATAGTTCTGATACACTTATTTTCAAATACAGATATTTTCTCCGTTACTTTCCACCACTGCAGATCACATACAAAAATAACTTTTTTAACAGGATGAGGTGAACTGTCCAATGTAACAATGTATATTAGCATGTTACCTTATCACAACTATACAAGCTGAAAATCTGTAACAGATTTAACAGGGAACAGATTTGATTACTTCATTGTTCAGTGATGCAGGTTATCTCTGCTTTATGTAGTTGGAATACTATTAACACAGAACCAATGCAGTTCCTTATTTAACCTAATGGCTTTTCACCAATTACTTTTCATTAAAAGCCATGCAACGGAAAGCAATGCATGGTTGGAGTTACAATTTCTTCCTCCAAGGGCTACAATTAGATGCCTACACTCCTAACTCCTAACTGTCAGACCGGTGTTTTTGCTGGCAAATCCTCCCACACACACACAAAGGGTAGTGTTCAACCAAATTCTGGCATCCCCAACTCCAGAGTGAGTAGAGACCATATTCCAGTTGAAGTGCAGCCTTTTTTTCAGGCTGTCGCTATGTTAAGTGACATCAGTAGTGCCACTGGGTCTCCTGTGCTTGCTGCCATTCCAAGTTTGGACCAAATGACAGAAATGGCAGAACTTGAATGTGCTCAAGCTCTGTGCTCTATATTTGGTGCTCCAAAAAATCCTGCAGAATTTGAGGGAGCAGGCATGTTCTTGTGCAGTCCGACAACAAGTCAGCTTTCTACTGTGTCAATTGTCAAGAGGACACCCTGTTGCTAGGGATGGCACGACAACTCCTCATATGGGCTTGCCCTTGCTTTTCCTGCTGGAGTGGAGAAAGAATTATGGAGCAAATATAACACAGCAGAGGTGAACCTGTTTGCCCTCTTCATTTCTCCCTGATGGAGACAACAAGTCTATTGGGACAGGACGCCCTGCACACCCATGGCCAGATTGCCTCCTCTATGTGTTCCAAACAACTACAGACTCCCCCAGACTGGCTAAGGAGGCACTGGTTCCCGGGGATGCACAGGCATCTGGACGGAGTTCCACGGTGGCTGCTCAGGAGGCAAGACCTGCTCTCGCAGCTGGGGACCCACATCTGGCATCTGAGCTGGGTTCAATGGCTACGATTCTGACACACTCCTAAGGGGCATGCAACAAGGCAGTAATCCAAGTCATTATGGACTCAAGTACACCCTCCACGCAAGATATGTGGTGTAGAGCTTACAAAGAGGTACCTGAGAGTTCCTCTGTGTCAATAATACTGCAGTTTTTGCAGTCTTTGCTGGAAAAGAAGCTCTCTGCTTCCTCCTTGAGGGTCTATGTGGCTGTGATTTCGGCCAGGCATAATAGAGTGGATAGAGTGGCACCAGCTACTAAAACCTGGTATCTGTCAAACCATAATTAATATGTAGTACTGCATATTGTACAGCACTGGTTTTCATAATACATATACTATACCTCAGTCATTATGGCCACAGAACCAATATGGCTGAAAATACCATGGAATTTAATCTGAAAATCTGCTCTGTAACTCACTGTAGATTTGAAAACCAACATAGTGTGTGGTGTTTGCATGTGTGTCTGTATGTGTGTGTTTGTTCTGCTGTGTTTGGCAGGGTGGAGGAGGGGGCGGGGGTGGACTGAGGGAGGAGGGAGGGCTGACTATTTTCAGTCTCCACCTAAATGGATCCTGCACCATTAGTGAGCCGTCCACGCTGTCACTAGAGGGCAAATGACATGGTCGAGCTGCAGAAACCCCCCTGCAGGACCCCCTCTGATGTCAGTAGAGAGAGAGAGAGAGAGAGAGAGAGAGAGAGAGAGAGAGAGAGAGTTATGTGAGGAAATTAAGCAGTGTGCAAATAGGTAGAGAGACACAGAAAAACAGGAGCAGAAAGAGAGGAGGTATCTGTTGTATGAGAAGCGAGCCAGAGCAGAGAGGTGAAGGGAGGAGAGGAGCACTGCTACAGCTCTCCTGTTCTGTGCATGGTAGGCGGAACCAGCAAGTTGACAGCTAAAGGTTATTTCAGCGAATAGTGCAGCAGATATCAGCCAGGAGGCCACCTCCTCCTCATCTTCCTCTCCCTCCTCCTCTTCGCTTTCTTCCTGCCAAGAGAATAAACCACCTGCTCAGTCGCCTCGCCTCCTCTTCACTGCCTATTTCCCCCCTTGTTGTTGTGCATCCAAATCGGGATGCGGACCCAGCAGGGCTCTGAGGGGGGTGTGCCCCTTCCTGGGGGCAGCTGTGGCAGCAGCGGCAGTGGCAGCTCAGGACTGTCACCTGGGTCAGACTCGGATGGAAGTAGCCCGACAGGCAGAGGGGTCGACAGCATGGTAGACGGAGGTCTTGGGGTGGGTGGATGTACGGGTGGAGGTGGAGGTAGCTTGGGCGGCACTCTAAGGGGAGTTCTGTCTCGCTATTGGAGCTTGGAGAGTCTGCACTCCACTACAGGTAAGTACCATGCACCCTCAATGCAAGTCTGTGCAGATCAGTCTCAAATTCACTAAATTGCAAAATGTAATTTGTAACTTGCAACTGTAAAGTCTTCAATGCACATGGATGCATACACTGCACTGTATTCGACCACACATGAACACCACCAGACTAACACTGCCCTTAGGTTAGTGTGTTATCCAGGGTTGAATTGGAAGTATAGTTTGTGTGTGCGTGTTTGTGTGTGCGTCATGCCAGCCGTTTAGCTGACACCCGCTGACAGGGTAGGTGCTGTTTTGATGTGTTTGGGTGGGCCGGCTGCTTGCCTTTCTAGTCATGCAGGAAGAGCTGAAAAAAATCAACAGCTTTGCCTTTCACAGCCCAGGTTCTTACGGTCTCCTTTTCACTGATTAAATATGTGTGCTTATATGCTACACACATGGGTTATGTACTATATATGTATGTGCTTGTTTGCCATGGTTGCACTCATGGTGGCCCTCAGGAAGCATATAAAGAATCTAAGTGATCATCCTCAACTCTCAGGACTTAAGCTGGGTCACATTTTTTCTGAATCAATGCTGAGAGCTTTTGAAACAATTTTTTCAGGCATGTTTGCCTAGTTATTTAAAAGTGGCAGTACAGAGATGACAAGAGAGAATATGGAAAAAGGAATGATATGCAACAACGATGCAGTGGCAGACTCAAACCCGCAATAGGGCAATTACATGGTCTGTGTCTGAAACACATGGGCCACCAGGATGCCCATTTGATACTTTGATACTATATTTCAAATCTTAACTGTTTGTACACAAGCAGCTGTTAAATAACTTAATTTGAATAAATTGTTTGTAAACAATTTGTAAAAAAAAAAACATTGGTTCCCAGAGCGCAAGGGGGACATCTTCATATTGATTGCTTTATTTGACCAGTAGCCCAAAACACATAGATATTACATTTGTATGTAATTTACAAAGAAATGTGTCGTCAGCTACAGTTTTTTCTCATGAACACTAGCTGCAGGCCTTGTAGTATTGTATTGTCCTTTGATGGTGTCTCTGTTATGTACATGAATGGTCATGCACCTTTGCACCTCATAATTGATATACATGCTTTACACTCACAAACCCTACTTGTCAGCCTATTTTTCCGGCTATTGTCATGGGACTGCGTTCACTGCAGCTTTCTGAAGAAGGCCCGTGAAGAATAGTACAACTGTGAAAAGCAAAGCTGGGAGCAGCAAAACCAGTTTAGGGGAGAAATATTAGCTCATAACACATGGCATTTAGCCAGTATCTGCTTCGTTGAAATTGCGTCACAAAAGCTTTATTGTGACTCTCAGGTGATGTCATTTTGGCTTTGTACGTCAGGCTGTGTGTGTGTCTGTAATTTTTAACTTGTAAAGGATGGATTGTACATTTCTGAGACGAGGGGGGTGGCGGGGTAGGGAGGGTGAAGATGTACAGTAGAGTGGAAGAGGGGTTGGAAACAGCACTGAGTATTCCCCTTGGAGCATTAGTGTTTGTTGCTCAGTCTGAGGTGGACGAACAAGCATTTATGCTGACATTTACATACATTATACACACTTGGAAAAGTACAGTACATGTAGAGAAATGTGTGTACTCACATACAGTATATGGTGCATATACAGACGTGTCTCTGACTATCCTCACCATAAAAACAACGTTATTGGTTGCTGGTTGAAACTTTTTTTTTGGTAAGCGACCTGTTGTGGCCATTTGGATGATGACTGTGGTCTGTCAGGAGCAAAGACAGAAGTTGTGGGATGTTACAGGACCACCAGAAAACCCCAGGGGGAGGAGGTCAGAGTGGATGAGATGGTTGAGTTAAGACAATGCATGTGACCCAGTGTCCACATCCTGTCTCTAACAGTCAACCATGGTTTGAGAGGCTGGTCAAATATCAAAACTTGCGCTGGACTCAGTTCAATATGCCTACTGCCAGAACAGAGGATGCCATCTCCATGGCATATCTCTAAACTTGCTCACCACCCACAATGGACCCACTCTAAGTTGTCCACCATCACTACAGGAATACAGAGGACAACATCTCCACAGTGTTACACTACACAACAATAACACCTACAGTATGTGAGAATGCTGTTCATCAACTCCAAAGAGCTCATCATGGACTTCAGGAAGACCAAAGGCAGCACACACTCAGTGGGATGGATGTTGAAAAGTGTGTGGGTGTCCACATATACAAGGACCTCTCTTAGACCCTCAACACTTCAACCTTTGCCAAAAAAGCTCACCAGTGTCTCTTCTTCTTCATCTGTCTCCTCACATTCTGATGAATTTCTACTTTTAAACCATCAAGAGCATCCCTAACAACTGCATTTTAGTATGGTATGGCAAGTGCTCTGTCTCGGACAAGTGGTGTCTGTGGAGGGCATGCATCATCGTCAGACCTCTCACCTCAGCCATAGCCTGTTTTCCCTCCCTACATGGCTTTCTGCTCCAGGACCAGTAGATTAAGGAACAGCTTTTTGCCCTCAGTTGTCACCTTGGTGAACTCTAAACCACAGAGATAGCATAGATACGTGTAACTATCTGATTTAGATTGGAGGATTGTTTTGTGGGGGTTTGTTTTTTTGGAAGGAGCTGGCAGAAGGAGGTCTGTCTCCTCCACAACACTGAGCCCTAACCAAACTTAACCTTTTGCTTATCCAAGTTTGCAATAGCTCTTGAATTAAGTTCTGCTCAGCATCTGAATCTTTACATTCTCTAGACCATGAATGCAGACTTAAGTAATGCACACCATACACACCTTACTAATGTAACATTGATAAAACTGTAACCAGACGTGATGTTTACTGCATTGAAAAATGTAAAGTGTCTTCATGATGATTTTAGAGAGAAATTAACGGCTACTTGGAAAGTAGTAAAAATGTATGATTTAGTCTGCAGGACTGTAAGTAAGTACTCTGAGTAAATGGAATCACATGAAAAACACTGGTATGGTCCTTTAATGATGTACCTGAGCAGTTTTACTAAATTGATAGTATCTTATAGTATTTATTTATCAGTATCCAAAGTTTTACCACTGTTTACAGTCACAGCTTAACTAACCCACTCTCAGATACACTATATGGCCAAAAGTGTGTGGACAGCCAAACAGTATTTTGACACCTGAACACCCATATGCGATTTCATACTACTCTAATAGCCTCCTCTCTTCTGGGAGGACTTTCCGTCAGATGTTAGAACCCTTGAAAAGTATGTCCACTAAAAGTGCTAGTTTTTGTCTCTGACAAGTCAGACTATTATTCTAAGTGTCTTAAAACATTATAAAAAGCATCCCTACAGAGACCTACAATTTGTTAAAGAGTAATATAAGACACTTAATTACAGTCTAAGCCTGTAAGTCACTGCAAGATTTTGTTGCAGTCACTGCAGCCCATTCGCAGACAGATGCTGGTGGAGGCAATCAACTGGACCAGTTACAAAAATAATGGTATGTGTAATAAACAAAATAGGGCCCAAGTTTAAAAATACTGGAGCTTCCATCTTAAGTAGCCTATCAGGACAGGGGTGTCCAGATACTTTTGGCCACATAATCAGAGTAGATTTCAATCCTGGACCTTGAGTCTGTGTCCTCACCCCTTGTTAGAAGTTCTTCTCATCCTTTTACCATCATAGAACATGAAACTGCTCTCTCCTAGCAATGATGCATCCAGTCCCCTACAAAGCTTTGTCATGCTTGACCCCAAACCACCATTACTCATGTCACTTCCTCTTCTTTCACTCAGTGCTGAAAGGCCAGAATAATAATACAATTTGTCAAAATTATGCCACAGAAGTCATGTGTTTAAATATTTCTGTAACTGGCCCATGCTTGTGTTAACACTTGCCTCTGCGTGAAACTGTGCCAAGTGGTTGAGGGCAGTTAGTTGTACAAGGCTTTCCAGTCATGCGCTGCTAGTAGACACGTGCCACAGCCCACACACATTTAATGAAAATGCAACCATTACGCTTCAATTCCTCATCCAACCACACACACACACACACACACACACACACACACACACACACACACAACTGTCCTCATCTGTGGGGCAAGTAACAGTGAGGGGAGGAGGGAAGGATGTCTGAAAGCATCCATCACAAAATATGGGAGGCACAGGGCTCTCTGGGAAGTAGGTCGCTGTGGAACAGCCATTCAGCCTGAGGCTTCTGAGTGCTCTACCGCTGCTGAAGTTACATAGTTGAGATGGGGACAGGGAAACAAAGAAAAATAACTACTGCAATGATTTTCTTAGTTTTATCAATTTTCAATTTAAAGCAATAATATCAAAAATATACAACCCTTGTTAGGACAGGCCTATGGTTTAGTTCTGAGAGTTGATATCACTTTGGATCCAGTTTCCGGTTGGGAAAATATTCAATTCAATTAAGTTTTATTTATAAAGCGCCTTATAAAAACAAAGTTATCTCAGGGAACATTTTCATATAAAGCAGGTATAGACCAACATTCCTTGCGACAGTGGCAAGGAAACACTCCCTTTTGACAAGTAGAAACCTCGAGCAGAACCAGGCTCATCTGCATGAAGTCTCATTGTTGTTTGAATTCTGAGTGGTGATGGGAGTGTCATCCACAAACTTCACAACATCTGGCAACTGACCTCACACATGATGGAGACGCTCCTGCTTTTGTAGCCTTTGATGGTCTGGATCGACTGCCACATAAATTTGGTGGTGTTATTGTTGAGGTCCCCTCCCGGCCGGCTTTCAGTCTTGCTCTGGTGGTGCAGTATGCTTCCGTGTCACTTGACAGCATCTGGATAGGGCCCTCACCTCTCCATTCATCCAGGTTTTCTGGTAGGGGAATGATTTTATTGACTTTGTCATCAACACATCATCAACACATTTCCTGATATTTCTCATGACTGATGTTGATTTTGTGGGTGGCATCTCTGAAAATGCAGTCTGCACTCAAAACAATCCCATAGAGCTGCTGTAGCTTCATCTGTCCACACCATTACAGTTACATTACAGTTTTCTGAAAGTTTGACCCAGCTTCAGCTTCAGAGAGTAAGTTGGCAAGAAAAGCAGAGAAATGTGTTTGGATTGTCCAAAATCAATTGTCCCTCAGTCTCTTCCCTTATTTCAGAGCTCTCCAAAGAGAAAAATCTACACCAATGTTTATCTGTGTTTTTCCTGGCTGTTGATTGCTTTCTTTTATTGACTGTAATACTTCCACTGAACTCCGAGTTTCTTCTTTAGCTGAAACATCAGAAACTTTTATTGAATGCTTCTTAAGTTTTTCTCAGATACATATAAACAAAAATTTATATATCCTGTCGCTCATCTCATTTTCAGATCAGAGCAAAAGGTTGTGAACATTAATCAGGCTCACACTCAAAACTGTTTCTGCCTCCTCAGTCAATAAAAGGTCATTACAGATATTTGAATATTTAGCCACAAATGTTAAAAGTTAACCAGATCAGGTTCCATATGGGATTTTAATAAAAGGTTCAGTACTGGATTTGGATTTGATAAAATGCTATCTAACCTCATTGCTTGATAGGCTTTATGCAGAGAATCAATCTAAAGACCACTGAAAATCAATATTGCCCAACATTTTAATTCCAATTTCTGACGATGATCAATAGAATGTTTGATGAGTTGAAGCCATCCCGGCAGTGAACCCGAGTGTCAAACCAGAAGAACAGTCTAAAGTGCTGGGAGCCATTAACTCTTCCTAAAGGCATTGCTGTCTCCAAACAGCCCATTACTTCATGTAAGAGGAGCATAGCATGTTCCATAAAAGAGATGGAATGCTGTGGTGGTTGTTGTTTAAGGGCATATCATCTCACATAGCAATCAAATTCAGTTTTTCCACAAATCAGTATTCTTTCAACCAGGATTGATTAAACATTAAATTAGAACAAAAATATTGGTATGTTTGTTTTTCCAATTTCAAATGTAGCAATCATTTGTTGAAAATGTGAATTATTGCAACACATCTGCTGTTTTATAAAGTCCAGGATTTATGATTAATACTTTTATCAAGTGTACTTTTCCTGTTTCCTTCCCCTTTCTCTGTTTGTGTCAATTGTTTTCCATTAACCAGTAGTGATCTTTTGCAGTAAGTGCAGTGTGTCAACATGCCCCTCATAATTAGCAGCATTGGTTTGCTATTTGTTTTAAAATGGTAAATATTCATTTCAAATGCAGGTTTCTATCATGGACATGAATGTGCTGTTGTGCCTACTAATATACAATGCTATAAAAAGCCAGCAAAATATATAAAAAGCAGTTTGAACACATTTATTTTTGTATTTGTGTGTAACATATGCATATTACCAATGTCTGTGGAGGGGTGGAGTGGAAGACTTTTGTAATTTTTATAATAAAAGAATAATGGTTTATCAAAATATGTATCTAGCATAGGAATGTCAAATGCAACTGGATTTGTAGATTTTATAAGGATGTTTTGCCTATCATCCAGAGACTATACTCAACAACAGCATCAGTCATTTCAGCAAATGTTCAGAAACTGCATTTGTTTTTCATCAATTGACAAAGAAATGATGGCTCCTCTGTTGGGAGCAAAGGAGGAAGTAGAGTAATGTTCTAGAGCAACAAAATCCTCAGAGGGAGGAGGTTGGGGTAGATGGATTCATCAACAAAACATCAGACTTTATCACAGAGGACAGCAACAGTCAACACAGGTTTCTTCTGCCCTGACCAAGAATGTTTCATAACCATAACCTAGTGATTATTACTGTAAACATGATGATGAAGGTCTCCTAACCGTAATTTAAATTGTCATTTTAACCCAAACTATCTTTCCCTAAACCTAACCAAGTAATTTTGTACCTAAGCCTAATCAAACCATCAAACCAGATCCCCATTGATCCAGATACCTTAGCTTATTAGCAAGAGAGGCAATTTTTAGACACACTCATCAGTGAGTCATTCCAAGGTCCAAACGGAAATATCTCAACAACTATTGGATGAATTGTAGTTTGAACAGACATTCATGCCCCCTCAGGATGAATTGTAGTAACTAAGGTGATCCCTTAACGTTTGATATAGTGCCATCATCAGGTCAGTTTCACATTGTCCAATACTTTGGTTTATGACCATATACCAGCAAAACGAATGAAATTCCCATAAGCCTCAGTTGTACTTTGTGTTTACTATTAATTAGCTAATGTCAGCTCATGTTAACAAGATGGTGGTCATGTTAAACATTATACCTGCTAAACATCAGCACATCAGAGGAGAGCTCTCTCCTCTGTCTTTTTCACAGTTTTCACTCTACAGTGTTGTGTGTAGTTGCTGTGGCCGCTTAGAAACAAATCTAGTGTTCAACATTTTCTTTTGTACTACGTACATCAATCTAAAATTGGTCTGCAGCATTGCTTTGTAATGGTTGTTAGGTAGAAATTATCGTAGATATTTATCTTCTGTACAGCATTTAATATGATGTTATATACAGTAATGTTCCTCAGCACTCTCAGCTTAGATTGCCTTGTCATGTGCCAGGTTTCCATGCTCATAAAATAACCAGCATTCAAAGTTAAACTTGAATTATGATTATGATTTTTTTTTTTTTTTTAGATCCAATCACAGCTTTGTACTGGACAAAACACCACTTACTTTACAGCACATGGCATATATGGACTAACTTAGCTTACTATTCTTTTCACTTAAAATATTTAAGTTTTTCTGTTTGTGAACTTTGGTTCTCCTCAGTGTATGTGTTTACTAAGAGGCACACATAACAGCCTCCATATATCTAATGCAGCATTAAAACACTTAATTTAACTTACAATGTGTAATCAACCGCCTCCCTGTGGCTGGTGTGGCAGCTCCCCAACTACACAGAAAGATAAAATGTCTCTTTTCTTTGTTGGAGAAAGAGGAGAGGAGGAAGAAAAGATTTCTTTCGTGTCTCTGCTGTCTCAATGACGTATATTCAGAAGTCTTTTTCCTTTAAATAGATTTGCTTTGATGCCGAGGAATGCTGAACCAGCCCTCCCTCCCCACCCCAATCTCTCAATCGCTCTCATTCTTTCTTTTTCTGGCTTTCCGACTCTCTTCATCGCATCCATCGCTCTCTCGCCTCGTTGCCACTTCGCCCCGTCTCCACTGGGAAGGGCAGAGCAGGGTGAGCAGGTTAGACGTGAGGTTTGATGGTTCGGCTGCCCCTATGCTGACTGCTCAAACTGGTGTTGATTGTTGACAGGTAGAGAGACAGCACATACATGATCAGGGGTGTCTGGGATGATGGAGGGAGGCTGGAAATTAAAAAACAGGTTGACAATTGTCTATAGCTACCACTGCATCACTACTTATCCGATAGTGCTTGAGCAAAGTCACACCTGATTTACAGCGCACATGAAGGATTCATGTTTGTCCCATACATATTTTTTTCAATATGAAGTACAGTATCTCAAAACAATTACTAGGGTTTTTCAGTACAAAGTTGTCACTAGGAACAGAAAAACACTTCTTGTTATATTTGTAAATCCCTACAGTCTTGTCTACAACATAGTTTTAACACATCTGAATGAATCAGGTAACATCTTCCCATGCGCTGGAACAGCTCTGTGGTGTAAGAGCTGCAGTTAACACCTTATAATAGGTGTTTAAGAGGATTCTAGCTCACATATCAACACACAAAATTAGACGGACCAGCAGTGAATGCTGCTGTCTGAAATATCCATGTTCATTCTTCTTGAGTTAGAAACACAATGACATTTTGTCAACCCAACTTAGAGAACAAATGTAATACCAATGTTTTAAAGTCAAGTCAGTGGTCATTCGAGACTTAGATGAGTCCTACATCCTATTGTAGCTCAAATAATAGCTGGGATAAAAACAGTTCTCTCACTTACATTACATTATAATAGTTTTAGTTTTACTTGTCCAGGTTTGTTCAGGTTCTCTCTGAGATTTCTGACTTTACCCAAATGAATGCAAATTAGTTTATGCATTGAAACATTGAAGTATATTTAATAAAAACAGCTGCATTGTCTCTTTCCAACAATAGTGTCCTTGTTACTGTAAAATCCACAAAACACACCATCAACAGCTTTTATTGAATTTCTTTTATAGAAAATAGTTCCATTTCTCTGTAACATTCACTGTCTTCTTCAGTGCTATCAGGCACATTTTCAGTTCTTCCACTGTCTTAATTTATATGATCTGTTGAGCTGCCTCCTTTGTCAAAAGTCAACCTATTGCTTAGTAACTTTTTCGGCTCCCATTTCTTTCCTTCTGTCTCCTTTATAAATGCATATACACACAATAATATTCTTAGTTAAATCTAGTTTTTTGTCTACATCTCCTTTCAGTTTGTCTAACTCTCTTTGCGGATTTCCTCTGTTTGTCAAAATGTACCCATGTCTCTGCCTGTTTGTCTTTATTTTCCTTAGTTGCTAGACCTCCAGATCCTGTTTCAGTTCTAATGCCTGCTAAAGTTACAGAAGTATTAATAGACCATGAACTTGTGAGTATCACTCTAAGCTATGGAATGTTTATTGAATGCTTTCTGACAGCTACAAGGGCAGCTTTGGTACCATTCTTTCTCATGTGCTCTCCCTGTACCTGGGTCAATCCTTTTTACCTCTTTTGCAAGCTCAGGGGACATGCTACTTATCATACCTTAACATCTGCTTAAGCGCACCAGCCTGTAATGGCCCTACATGTATAAAGCTGTGTTCCCAAACAGTGCATAGGCTTTCCAAAGTTGTGAGCCATTCTGTTCACAGCAGACAAATCTACAGCAAATGATAAGGCCAGCGTATGCTTAAAGTCACCTAACCTAACCTGAACTAACCTAAGTAAACCTGCTGTTGCAGCTGAGATGCAGCAACGATGTTGTACAAATGGTTACAGTCTGCACACCTTCAGTCATATCTCTTCTTAAAGAGAGAGTTTTAGAGAGAAGTTCAAATCCTGCCTCTGACACACTTGGCCATTCATGCATGCATAAAGTGGGTGAGATTGTCAGCTGTGCAAAGTTGCAAAGACCAGGCACATTTACTGTTTACCCTGCCATTTCACTTTCACTGCACAGAAAAAAACAAACAGGCTTAGATATTTGCAGAAGCAGGATGACAGGAGGTTACTGATGGGATTAATAGCAATGCCTCAGGGAATACATGGGTTTACACTGGAGTAACTTTTCTGAGTGGGAACCGGCATACTTGAGAACCTGGCCTGTTTAACTAAAGACATCATTTAACATTTTTTTTACATTTACATTTTTAGGCGGACACTTTCATCCAAAGTGACGTCTTAACTCTGGGTTCCCCAGACGTGGGGTGTGAACCCACGACCCAGGGATTAAGATACTCATGCTCTACCGACTGAGCTAGCTGGCCCAGTCGGCCAATTTTGAATTTGGCCGTTGTCTTTTGATCCCTTTATTCTTCCTACTTGTGAATTGTTTTACCATGTTCTACTTCACAAAGCTCTGGACTCTTTTCCTTAACATTTGGTCTCTAGTGCCCACCCTAAAAACAGAAGACTGGAATGTAAGATAAAACCCTGGTCCTGTCACACTCAAGATGACACCTTAAGGTGCTGACTTTTATTGAATGAGCCAGAGGTCACTGACATTTCTAAAGAGTGTTTGGCAGTAATTTCTTTCTGATTGGTTGGTCCTCAGTGTTTATTAGATTAGAGGGGGAGATTAGAGACTCAAAAGTCTCAGCAACTGCTGCAATGATGTTAAATGTAGATATATATATTTAATCTATCTCTTAGTCCCCCAACATTATGGAAGACAAATACTAACTCATTGGAGAACCTCTTTTTCTGGTCTGCCATTTGATATCACAATAATTACAATGCAAATGTATCTCAGCTGTGGGTGGAAGTTATGTCCTTCATTTTAGAAGCAGACCACATGATAAGATGGTATCTGATTAATCAGCAGGCAGAAAGCTTACTAATGCTGGAATAAAGACACAGCAGGTGAAAAACAGAATGTAAAGAGATGTGATGAAATGTCCTTCCACCTCACCACCTTTTTGGTTCTGGCGATTAACTCTTCCTCTGCGTTTGTGTCTTTCTAAATTCCATCTATATCCTGCCATTTCTCCTATTTTCAGACACATACCATTTTTATGTACAGTAAATGTGCATGTCTGTCTCATGTTTGAATAGCAGTTGAGTCTCTTTTCTGTAAATGTGGGACCAAGAAACATTTCATAACACTTTTTAACACGGTACTGAATGCCATCACATTCACAAAAAGACTGCTGCAACACACAAAAAGATTAATATTAAAAAATATTAAATTCACGTCTTCTTAATAGCATTGTAGTTACTGTCTAAAAAACTGGGCATCCTGGTGGCCTAGTGGTTAAAACCCACAGCAGATAACTGCTGGTCTTTGGTTTATTTCTGGTCAGGGACCTTTGTTGCATTTTATACAGCCTCTCTCTGGTCCTTTTCAGACATGGGAAACATAACATTGCTGGCTTTATCTACCTGTTAAAGAGCTTTTTGTCATTCAAACATTATATGCATTATATCATATATATGCTCCTGATGAGTGACTGTTTTGCTGCATCACTGGTGAAACATATTTTGTTGTTGAAGCCTTAATTAATGACTGCTGTGAGCCCTAGAGACGCTTACCTCCCTTCTCACAGTGTATCCACTGATTGATTTAGACGTTTTTTAAAAATCTATTTTTACTCTCTTTCTCTCTCTCTCTTTCTCTCTCAGTTCAATTAATTTCAATTCAATTTGCTTCATTGGCATGAATGTAACGACAATATTGCCAAAGCATCTGCCTCTCTCTCTCTCTCTCTCTCTCTCTCTCTCTCTCTCTCTCTCTCTCTCTCT
>JAVQJD010054223.1:0-11000 GCA_036023655.1 Nannoperca australis
GGGAACGTTGGGTCTTTGTGTGCGTGGAAGTTGGTCTCGACCGGCTCCATGTGATTGAGTGCCCTGAGATAACTTTGTTATGATATGGTGCTATATAAATAAAATTGAATTGAATTGAAATTGAATTGAATATGGAGACCTCTGTAGCCTATATACTGTAAGGATGGAAAGCAAGCTGCATACTATTAGATACACTAATATTTCCCCTGTTCTGTATGCAGCATAAAAGGAGAATTGTTGGCTTATTCAAATTTCAAATTAATTAACAATTTAGCGTAGATTTAATAATAAGAGTAATGGTTTCAAGAGACACTGACACATATAAGAACTGTAATGCAACAATTAAAGAAAATTATACTGTGCTACGTTTATTAAGTAAACAAAGGAAAAATGACTAATTTCAAATGCTTACAGCTTCTTTTTACATGAATATAGAGTTTGAAAAACACTTTAATTCAAAAGAAAATGTGCATTAACTGCCATCATGTCAGCACTCTTGTTACTCTCAGTTCACAGTGTACAGCTGAACACAAATTTCTCAATAAAGTGCTTGGTTTGAGCGACATCTGCTAACATGTTGTCCTTCACTCCTCTCAGTATCTCTGCAGGCTCGGCACCCTGTGCATCCTGGGTTCACTTTGCCGAGGGAAACCGGGAAGGTACCCAGGAGCCCCATGGTTGTCATGGTGATGTGTTCTGGGAACAGGGGCTCTGGTGGCTGGAAGTTGGTGCTCGTGGTCTCTAACAGGAGGAGGAGGGTTGCGCCCATTGTTACCATGATACAGCCGCTGACTGCTGCCCTGGTTTTCTTCTTCATCTGGTGAAGGAGAAAGTAGAATAAGAGTATAATTCCACATGTGGGGGCGATATTAGACATTTTCTAAACCATATGCTGTGCTGCATACTGCTGTAGCATCACTCTTGCTAACAAAGTTAGCTAGCTAACACTACTTGGGAGTAGCAGGTAATGGTAATTAGTGAAATAAATAAATTATTAAGTGTGTTCCAAGACAAGCTAGTGAAAGATAAATAGAAGAATAAAATTTCAGGGTTTTTTTAATTGTCTAATAAGCTTTTATTACTCTTTGTCAGTTTCAGGGCTTCATATTTAGAGACCAAAGCCAACTTTTATAATCAAGTTGAACAGATTTTAGTTTGTTTTTGTTTACATTGGATCTATATTTATTTTTATCCCATGATAAAAATCCTCTGTTTCATTTTAATTTAGAATGTAAAAGTCTCACCCTCTTGGTCTTGTAGTGAAGCGTTGTCGTTCTTTTGTTGCTCTGCAGCCTGTGATGATGCTTTTCTGGCCTCCTCTAGATCCATTTGTGCCTTCAGCGCTGCCCGTTTGTTTTTCTTCTTGTTCTCCTCATTTTGCTTGAAAGGGACAAGTAATTCTAAGATCCACTGCAGAAAACGTATTCACATTGCCACACCCAAAGAACTTTAGAAATCATTTTAAAGTTTAGAAATGTAGAATAAGTCTTACAGACATGTACATTACATTATTATTACAGTTCTCATATTATTGTTATTCAGCTGCTGCACTTGACAAGTAACACAGTGGTGAGTGTTAATTGTCCAATCCACTGTTTTTGGACAGATACTGTATGAGCTGTTACTCTGCTGCTCTCTGCTGGAGTGATCACGCTAATACAACTATGATGGCCTCAGGCACTACTGTATGTGTGCATCTAGACACTGTTGGGAAGTTTCAAAGCTGCTAAAATCCATGGGAAATGCAAATCTGGAGGACAAACAAATAAGGTCAACATTGACATACTGTATGTCACATCATTCTCGGTTTCCTCAACTTTCCACCCTCATCACTTGACCATGACTGTCATTTATGTGACATTTCCAAGTATGTATTCTAGTGTATTCAAAAGCTATTAAGAATATAGAGTACTAGTACTAGATGAGAGGAAAAATAAAACCTAATTTTGGGTTACCGTTTGTAGTTTTTTCTTCAGTTCCACATTAGCTTCTTTGTAGCTTTTGGATGTGGACTGCAAGTAATAAATGGCCAATCTGAAAGATAAAATATAATAGATTTTAATTAATAAATAGATAATTACTAACCTTAAATTTTACCACTGAAGAAATTATGATGTCTTAAAATATATGCATGCAGTTGGCTGCTGAGTGTTTGCTGACTCACACCATAAGCAATATGAAGGGTAGCACCAGTCCAGGGTTAGAGGCATAGCTGAACACTTTACTAAACCAGGCAGGGAAGTCCGACTCAAGAGTCTCTTGGATCACATCAAACATACGCTTTTTCCCACTAAGGAGAAGATAATGATTGTGACAGAAAATCATGTAATCAAATTGTAAATGCCAGATCCCTTGAACAAGCATCATTACCTGAAGGGTCCACAGTCAAAGGAAGGGGGGATGGTGACGATGGTGTAAATGGCAGGCAGAGTGGACAGAAAGAGGATGACCAGCAACATGGCCATGTAGAAGTTGTTGGAGCCAGAGGCCTTGAAGACCCTCTCCTGCGGCACATTACAGCACATCACGGCCCAGCACTGCAGGTACATGGACACATGGAGCCGGAGGACATTCAGCGCAGGCAGGCAGGGGGCATAGAAAGCACCCATCCTGGAAGAAAAGATGGAGCAAAATGCAGAGTGGACTAAAAGTGCTATTCTTCGTCACTAAGTAGTTTTCCATTATACGAGTGCTGCTGGTTGTAAATAAAACACAAAAATGAAAAGTGACAATACTTAATATGTCTTTTTGAACCTTCTGACTTAAATAAAACCAGTGTTGCTTTCTTACCATATCATTCCTTGATTGAAGATCAGGCCCAGGACATTCCCACTGACATCAAATTCAGAATAGGAGGGCTTTGACAAAGGACACCAAAATGGCTATGACTCATATTTTCATAGCCAACACTTAAATTCACCTCCAGATCTTTAATGTGTAATAAATGAATTATACACTAGACGAATTTGGCACAGTCACTGTAATCAGTTAGAAAAGATGACTCACAAATCCAGCCTCAAGGTCCCAGCACCAGCAGTAGTTGAGAAAACGAACAAGCACGGCTCTCAGGAAATCACCAATCAGCAGTGTGATGTAGGTTGTCATGGTATCAGATATGATCAGCCGGACAAACTCCTGTAATGGATGAAGCAATCATATATAGTGATCACCTTACAGATGTACTGCTTTTTAATTTACCAAGTTATCCCTGGATATATATCTCAATATTAACATGCATGTGTATGTTAGTTTACCATGTTTATTGGTTTATTGTAAATATATGTCCAACTCAACATAAAATACACTGGATTAAATTTTTATTGCAAACATTATATGACATGAACTTTGTATTATTCTTACTATTTCCTATTTCCATTAGAAATCATTTCTGAATACAACTTTGACAATTATGTGTCAAGCAAATGTAATCAATATATATATGGTGACCAAAGAATGTCAATATTAAATAAATATAAAAATATAAATACATATATAAATTGTGACATAATCCAATACATAAAAGACTGCTCTATTTAAAATGGCCCATTCCACTGACACTGCCCTGCTGTCAGTGGTAGAAACCCTGAGGTGCAAATGGTCCAAAATGGGCGGAATTACTCGCATTAAGTCACTAATGCTAAATTTGGACCATTTGCACTGCACCTTTCTACATATATTCCCTCATTTCACAATCCCATAGTTATATCACATTTTTTCTTTGCACTCATTCATATGATTATTTCAGAATGTCCTATATTTTTATTTAATATTGGCCAGTTTTGTACCCTTAGCATTATGCTGTAAAAACAATGACATCATATAATACATAATGATTTACACACACACATGCACACTGACCTGCCCCACCATGGTCTCCCAGCAGGGCCCTCTGGGTACATCAGCAGGGTGGATAGTGTTGGGTGGAGCAGTGCTGTTTTCTGATACTGTAACATTGTAAAGACTATCTTCCCATGAGGTTACATTGAACTTTACAATCTTTTCCTCTTCCCTCTGCAACACATATACACACCTCAAGTTAAGCGTATTGTAAAACTATAAGGTATCTCACACATCTACATGCTCTATTCTCACTTTGAGGTTGATCTCATCCATAAGAGCAATGATGAAGGTGTAGAGATTTCCCAAGAAGAGGGCAAAGATGCGACCCAGCTGCCACTGCAGGGCAACACGAGGATGGTAGTTCTCCAGGGCGCTGATGATGTCAAACAGCATGGGGCAGAACATCCCCAGTAATGACATGACCATGTTCACCTGAGAAACAAAAGCCCAGAGTAATGAAAGCTCATATGAGATGTAAGGACTGTATAGAATGTTTGTCACTCACACATACCCAGTATGTAATGATAGGACTGGCAGCAAACATTTCTCTGTCTCTCTATAGTTCAGTATAATGTGCACACTAAAATGTCAGCAAACAGCAACCTATGTACATGACTAGCATTAGGTATCATTTAAAAGTGGCAAACTCTGGACATACATCATTTTGCAAAGTGAAGGTTAAACATCCATGGGAAGTAACAATAATCAAAACATATTTTGAAGTGGAGGGAGAATGTAACACACTAGCTGTGTCCCAAATCCAAACTATATTCTAATTCTACGCAGATTTACCT
This sequence comes from Nannoperca australis, assembly GCA_036023655.1. Taxonomy (NCBI): domain Eukaryota; kingdom Metazoa; phylum Chordata; class Actinopteri; order Centrarchiformes; family Percichthyidae; genus Nannoperca; species Nannoperca australis. Next base: position 4,635 of record JAVQJD010054223.1, read on the forward strand.
GTATGTAGTGTATTCAAACTAAAATGTGACAACTAAAACTACTTGTAGATGGTGACGAAACAGCTTCTAAAACTCCACAGGAAACAAAACTACTACATTTTTGAAAAACATTTTGCTGTCAGTTTGTTATGTTTAATTGGCAGTCGCTATTTCATCCAAAATAGTATACTATATAGATTAATATTTAGTACATGCTGTAAACAGTTAGTATGCACATGTTAGTATGCAATTGATGCACAGCTATTGAATGCTGAAGTTTTAGTATGCACACACAACAGAGCCACACTTATAATTGGTTGTGAGCAACTTTTGGGCTTTACATAGCAGCATGTGAAAAGTTTTATTGGCCAAATTTTTAAAATGATAGTGTGGTGCTAATGCTTTGAAACTGATATAATACCATCTTATATAATGTACTTGCTCAGCAAGTCTTGCCTGCTACTAAAAGATTTATTCACTTCTTCCTCTCTTTGATTCTCTCTCATTTCTCATTGCTACCTCATTCCTTTCCCACCAGGTGTGGTTCTCCAGTCCATCAAGAGCAAACTTCTGAGAGCGACGCACTACAAAGTAGATGAGGTATCCACTTCCTGCTAAGCAGCACAAGACCAGGAAGTTGGCCAGCACACGCAGAAAACGAGTCAGATGGATGTTGTCATCCTTTCGGCTTTCTTGCTCCTCTAAGATTGCCTCCTGGAGAGATATAGAAGGCGACATATACAGGATTTTAGATGACTGTAACATACATTGGCATCAATTACCATACTTGATTACCAGTAACAGTCAGCTGCATCAACCTTAAAACTGGTGGTGATGGAGGCAAACTTATTGTCTGCAGTTTCAGGGTTTCCTATCAGGTAGTCCCAGCTGGTGAACATTTTCCAGCTGAAATTAAAGCTGTTATCATCTCCAACCCCCGATTCATTTGCATTACGGGCCATCCTATAATCAGAAATACAGATTCAGTACAACACTGGGCCTAAAGGAGATTAATTAATCACATGTAGTCATAATAAACTTACGTTCTTATGACCACCATATAGCTATAGGCCACTGTTCCCACACCAACCAGGAAGTATGACAAAGGCATACGGAACTTGAGCCAGCCAATGGCACGCTGGCTGTTGTAGTAACCGTAGAAGAGGACTGAATACTGAGCGTAACCCTGTGGATACAAATTCTAGTTGAGGTGATCTGCAACAAAGAAGGCATCATTACTTTTCAAATCTAAACTGTCTTACAGGCATGTAACAAAACAACAACATGGTGCTTCAAGAGCTTGGGGTGAGTGTGATGTTGTATATAATTAACTGACTCCAAAGTCCCATAAGACAGCAAAGTCCATGGCACTGGCCTCCTCAGCCCTGGGGACAGTCTTTCTTGGGATGCTGCCATAGGGCCGGCCCATTAAAGCCTATTAGCAATACCCAGGGGAGGAGGGAGGGTGATTAGAAGAAACCTCAAAGCATGCAAACTAACAAAATGAACAGAGAAATATACATGAGAGCAAAACTACAGATGCAATACAAAACAAAGGAAATTATGACTTGTTTCTTATTTAATAAAAAAAAAAAAAAAGAACATGTACAGTACCTCTGGCACCATAACCAGGCCAAAGGTCAGACAAAACAAGATCATGTTGATGCCATACATCCATCTCAGGAAGATAAAGTAAGAGGCCACTGAGGAGCCAAAATGACCTGAGAGGCAGAGGGAATAAATATGAGGATGAATGTTACAGCAGTAGTGACTTTCTGAAAGAGAAGCTGGGGAACTAAATGAGAGGCCTGCCAGACATACAGATGGATCTATGAGTCATCTTGCTTAGCATTCATTTGAATGCTAGAAATGTAGTTTGAGACTATGAGGCAAATTTCTTTCTATAAAATAAACCAAACTTACTTTCAATCTCCTTAATTTTCATCTCCCATGGAATGCAGGCAGTTTTGAAGTTTTCAAAGTCCCGTTGAAACTTCATCCATTTCTACGAAAGAAATATAAGTAAATAAAAAGCATCATGTAATTATATAAATAAACACTGATATCAAATCAGTCTGTGATCCCCTACCTTGGTCATCATGACCTTGTACGCATAGAGCTTCCTGCCTTTCCCTTTCCCCAAAGCTCCCTCATATTTCTCCACAAACTCCTGAGACTCCCTAAAAGGAAGACGATGATGTGATTCAGAGTGAATTACAGCTCACATGTTGTATTACAGCAGATCCTGAGAGCTCGTGGGATTCTGATTGTTTCAGGACGCTAATTCAATAATAACACTGTCAATGAATGTACCGTAGAGTCACAAGTTTCTTTTTCATTGGCCAGGGTTTTCCCCTCAGACCTTGGATCAGTTTCTTCCTCTCGTCCACTTCCTCCTTAAGCATCTCCAGCTCCTCTGGCGACAGGGACTCTGGCCTCACCTCTTTCTCCTCATTGTCCTCTTCTTCCTTGTCATTGTCCTCACTTGTCTCTTGCTCTGAACTGAGGCATAGAAGAGTAGTTTGTTTAATGTCTTTACACCTTTCTTGTGTGCATTAAGCTATGGTTGTGAGGCAATTTTCCTCAGCAGGAAACTACAGATGTGGTGAATTTGTAAGACAACACTTTACCTTGTTTCAATTACTTTCTTGTGCTGTTTCTTCTTCTTTACTTTCTGTTCTGCCTTCTTTGCTGTATGTTTACCTTCATCCTCTTCTTTCTCTACTTTTTTGGCACTTCTGTGTTTCTTTTTTCTCTTGGCATTTCTTTCTTCAGCTTCTTCCTCCTCCTGCTCCATTTTTCTTGTTTTTTCATTTTTTAAATTCTTCCTCGTTTTTGCCACCTTACCACTTCTAATTTTGGCCTGGCCCTCCTCATCCCTCTCTCTTCCTTCTGGTTCTTGGTTATTCCTTGCTCTCGTCTTGCTCCTTTCTCTTTTCTCAGGCCTGGCCTGTAATTCCTCCCCCCCCTCTCCTACTCTAGATGTTCCTTTTCTCTTTCCATTTCTCCTCTTCTTTTTCTCTCTATTGCTATCTCTCCTTTTTCTCCTGTGTCTTTCCCTCTCATGTTCCTCTTGAAACGTGGAAACGTCATCCTCATCACCTGTTGTAAAAACATAAACACTGTGTTTATTCAGTATAGCAAAAAGCATTACCACACTGCACGTTTTTTACACTCACTCCCACTCATATCATTGACACTTCAATGGTGTCATTTTCTTTCTTTCTGCTGTGCTCTAAACCCACAATCACCAAATTATCTTACAGTATTGTGAAATTTGTCATTGTTCTCTTCTTAATTAAACCAACTCTTTCTGTCTCTCACTTATATATTTTATATTGTGCAATAATAAAATAAATTAGAAAAATAATTGCACAATTATTGATAATTGAGCGATAATCCTGTGATAATCCTGTGATAATTGGGGACACAGATCATAATAGAGGAGCAAAAAGGAGTGTACAGGACTGGGTATGGGGTAAAAAAGAACCACAGTAGATGAAGTGGTGGAGCAGCGAGGCCAGATGGTTATATGGCTGCAGAGACGGTGGAGCCTCAGGCAGAAGTGACGGAACAACTGTTGAGAAATAAACAGCTCCTACATGGTCGTAACCCCAGAAACAGGATAAAATGAAAAGATATACACTAAAGACCATTAGGAAGTCGAGACTCCTCTGCCACTCTAATAATTTTGTTTAATTATAAAAATGATTCACCTTGCTGGTAGAAATGGCCTGAACCAGATAGGACCCTTTAGTGATTCATGTAATAAGAACCCACTCACCTGGAAATTCCAGGCCAATGTCAACTGTGGGAGAGAGATCATTTCACAAGTTGAGAAAACTCAGAACTTTCAAGATTGCCCAACTTTTCGTCTTCTGTTAGCTTAGGTCAGGGTGGAGTACTATATTATTGTATATTGTTACAACTTCTAATTTCTACTTCTGTTAATTTACACCATGTTATAATAACTTACATCTGTACATTGTGTCAACATCTCTTCATTCTGATGCTTGACTTTCTAATTTTGTAAGTTGTTGTAGCCTACTAGTAATGCCTTATAAGCCATGGTATAAAGATGCCAAAACTTATGCTGACTTATGCATTCAGATACAGTCAGGTCAGGATCTCTGCTGTATGTTGGGGCTTCCACAACTACCACACATACTAGCCTGCATTATTCTTCAAGGAAAATATATAAGGGCTTTTTGGATTGTTTTAGCATGCTGGGGAGAATATGCTAATAAGCTAACCATGTTTTTAAACAACTTAATTTGATGAGTCACGTGAACGATGAGTTGGACGTTTAGTCAGCTCATTTTAAGTTGCAAGACTGGACTCATAATTAAAAGTTCTGGAAGTGATAATGACACAACTTAAGTTGACCTAACTGTATACCTGGCAGTATTGTCCTGCAGTAAAGGGGGGAGTCCCTTAAGACTCTCCAGCTGATCCAGAACGCTGCAGCACGTTTACTGACAAGAACCAGGAAGGGGGATCATATTTCTCCAGTATCAGCTTCTCTACACTGGCTCCCTGTAAAATGCAGAATAGAATTTAAAATCCTTCTCCTCACATTCAAAGCGCTAAATGGTCAGGCACCATCATATCTCAAAGAGCTCATAGTACCTTACCGCCAATGATGCTATTACTGTTATACTGCACTACTGTATGTTCACAGTAGTAGTGCAGAGAGAGGATGTTCTTCCTCCTGCTCTCTCTCCTGTGCTTGCTCAAGGGTGGGATTGTTGGGTCTTTGTGTGTGTGGAAGTTGGTCTCGACCTGCTCCATGCGATAGAGTGCCCTGAGATAACTGAATTGAAACCAGCATAAACTGACTCAAACCCTCTACTGACCTCAGAGTCTTCAGTGTGCAGTCTGGACTCTTCACAAGATCAGACAGCAGCTTCACGTCTGATTCTAGCAGGTTGTTCTTACTCAGGTCCAGCTCTTTCAGATGGGAGGGGTTGGAATTCAGGGCTGAGACCAGAGAATCACAGCTGATCTCTGACAAACTGCAATGACTCAATCTGAATAAAGAATAAATGGAGATAAAAACAAATGTATTATCCAATCAGATATGTTGTCCTGATCCATGAGCTTTTCCCCAAAATGAGTATAGTGACTTGTTTACAAATGCAAATTTTTCACAAGTCTTGTGACTGTAGACTAAATTTAATTTAAGAAACAAGAAAACATGAACAAAAGGTTGTATGAACATAAATTAGGTTCAAATGTTAATTAAACATCAGATCTACAATAGTAACAGAGTCAGTGAACTCACCTCAGAGTCTCCAGTCTGCAGTCTGGACTTTCTAGGCCAGCAGACAGCAGCTTCACTCCTGAATCCTGCAGGCAGTTGTTAGTCAGGTCCAGCTCTCTCAGATGGGAGGTGTTGGACTTCAGAGCTGAGACCAGAGAATCACAGCTGATCTCTGACAACCAGCAGCGCCTCACTCTGAATAAATAATTAATGATTTAACGTTAGAAAACAATGTTCCTGAAATCATTCAGTGTTTAATTATCTGTTCAGAGCTGAAGAAGGTTCAGAATGTAGAAGTTTAGAAAATGGAAACTCCAAACACCTAAAGCAAACAGGATGCAGGTTAAAAACTGCGAGCTCTCATTAATATTAATGACAACTTGCTGCTACTTCAATTGAGATGTAGTGACTTCACCTCTTAAACGCTGCCAGCTCTACCAGTGGCTCCATCTATATAAACTCATGCTGTGTAGCCAAACATAAATAAAAACCTGCAGAAATTGATTTACGGTTTGACTCAACATCCCAAAGTTTCCAAAGATGTCAAATATGTCAGGATGAATATTGAGGAAATATGAACAAAAGACATATGCAATATTTCTTTTTAAAATAGTTGAGTCATAAAATCAAAGCATCCTCAGTTTAAACTATTCAGTCAGTATAAGCATCATGCCCTCCTGCCCTCTGGGAAGCGCTACAGGAGCCTACGGACTAAAACCAAAAGGTTCAGGAACAGCTTCTTCCCCACAGCTATCTCCCTGCTTAACTCTGCCCCCATTGCCCCACCCCACCCCTAACACATACGCATCTGAGCACCAGGACTCTACCAAGTTATCATTGCACTATTGTACATATGCTGTTCATAATGTAAATCATTTCCCTTGCACTACTGTACATACTCTGTAGATAATGTAAATCATCCACTGTACTGTACTACACTGTACAAACTGTATACTATACATCCTGTAGATAATGTAAATCACCCACTACTGTACACTATTCATTTTATAATATATCTATACTGTTACCATAGCCGTAGTCACAACCTGTTCATAGACATAGATATAGACATTGCACAGAAATGTATACTTTCATATCATTTCATACTTGCACTTTGTAAATTA
>JAVQJD010054249.1:0-54432 GCA_036023655.1 Nannoperca australis
TGAATATTGTGCAGCGGTGTGGGAGTGTCTCATACTAAGCATATATACATATATATTTCATATATACAGTTGCCCGTACACAAACTGGAAGCTGGTTCCACAGAAGAGGAGCTTGATAGCTGAAAGCTCTGGATCCCATTCTAATTTTAGAGACTCCAGGAACCACAAGGTGCCCTGTATTCTGGGAACGCAGTGCTCTAGTAGAGTAATACGGTGCTATGAGCTCTTTGAGATATGATGGTGCCTGACCATTAAGCGCTTTGAAGGTGAGGAGAAGGATTTTAAATAATTTTCTGGATTGTACAGGGAGCCACTGTAGAGAAGCTAAGATTGGAGAAATGTTCTCATTCGGGATCAGCTGGAGAGTCTTATGGGACTTATTGGTGCAGCCTGATAACAGAGAGTTGATATAATCCATCCTAGATGTAACAAATGCATGGACTAGTTTTTCTGCATCTTTTTAAGACATTATGTGCCTGATTTTTGCAATGTTACATAAGTGAAAAAAGGGCAGTCCTTGAAGTTTGTTTTATGTGGGAGTTAAAGAACATTATCCTGATCAAAGATAGCGCCAAGATTCCTTACGGTGTCACTGGAAGCCAGGGCAATGCCAACTAGAGAAAATATATCTTTAGATAATGTGTTTTGGAGGTGTTCAGTGCTGTTAGTACAATGTTCAGTACAATAACTTCAGTTTTGTCTAAGTTTAACATCAGAAAATAGCAGGTCATAGCAGGTTGTTATGTCCTTGAGGCATGCTTGAAGTTTAGCTAATTGATTGGTTTCATCTGGCTTGATCGATAAATAAAATTGGGTATCATCTGCATAACAATGAAAATTGTGCTTCCTATTAATATTGTGTAAAGGAAGCATATATAAGGTGAATAGAATAGGTCCAAGCACAGAACCTTGTGGAACTCCGTGGCTAACTTTGGGGTGCGTAGAAGATTCTTCGTTAACATGTACAAACTGATTTTGATCTGATAAATAGGATTTAAACCAGTTTAGTGCAGTGCTTTTAATTTAAACTAAATGTTCTAGTCTTTGTAATCGAATGTAATGGTCAATGGTATTAAATGCGACACTAAGATCTAATAGGACAAGTACAGAGACAAGTCCTTTGTCTGATGCAATTAAAAAGTAATTTGTAACTTTCACTAGAAAAGGAGGGTTAGATATAGGTCTATAATTTGATAAAACCCCTAGATCAAGAATGGGCTTTTGCACATGAAGTCGTTACTACTGAGACTGATAGCAATACATGGCTCCACAGAGCTGTGACTCTCTGTAAGCCTGGCTACAGTGCTGAACAGAAACCTGTTCTTATTTTTATTAATGATGAGTAGTAGGCCGCTTTAGCATTACAGAGGGCCTTCCTATAGATTTTGTGATTCTTCCAGTGTGGTAGAGCACAGATTTTGGCGATGTTTGTTTTAATTTGCAGGTTTGTGGTTTATACCATGGAGCTATCCTTTTATTTTATTATTTTCTTGTTTAGAGGGGCAATAGAGTCAAGTGTCATTCGCAGTGAGCCTGCAGCACTATCAACAAGCTGGTCAATTTGGGAGGGACTATAGTTAACATAGGAGTCATCTGTTATATTGAAACATGGCATTTAATTAAATGCCGATGGAATAATTTCCTTAAATTTAGCTACAGCACTGTCAGATAGACATCTAGAGTAGGAATGTTTTCTTGTGTAGTCAAGTAGGAATTCAAAAGCAATTAAATAATGGTCCAATAAAAACAGATTCTGTGGAAGATGTTCAATTTCTATGCCATAGACAAGAACAAGGTCGAGGGTGTGCTTAAAATAGTGAGTGGGTTTATGTACATCCTGACAGAAGCCAATCAAATCTAATAATGAGATAAATGCATCACTAAGGTCATTTTCTACATCATAATCCACAGGCAGTAACTTTGTGTCAGACTTCATATTAAATCCTGGCCATGCTCAGCCTATGGCATCTCTCTGAAGCCCAAACATTTTGACCTCTGACCTCCTGGGAGGTTTGGTTTACAGCCGGAGTTAAGAGTGCTGATTGCATGCTGAGAACCTGCCCATTTGATCGGGAGTGTTTTACAACCAGTGTCATCCAGTAGACTATCAAAGAAAAGTTCCTCTATAATCCTAAAGATAACCATGTACATCCTTTGTTCCCTATTTCCATGAATCCATTTTGATATCCAGCCTAAAATAGAATGTACAGGCACACAACAACATGAGTCTTTTCATGAACTATATTTTCAAGAATCAATGATACATAAAATATTTAATGGTCTGGTTTAGTCCCAGAGTCATGATTATAGTTAAGTGTGGTTGGTAATGTCATCTAGCAGTTATGCAACACTACTTGTATAATCTTGTGCAGACAAGAGAGGATTTATTAAATTGACATGTCACTTTCTGTGTTTTATGCAAGACAGGACAGACTGCTCTGTGTTGTACTCCTGAAAGACTTTCTGGGATTTCTCAGTGGTGGATGAACTGGTGGAGACATAAGGGTTGAAAAGAGCATTGCAATGTCCTGATACATTTTCAATCCTGGACGTTATTACTTTAGTCATTTTATTACTCATTATTTGAGTAGAAGTCAATTTACTATATATATATATATATATAAGGTGAATAGTAATGAGAATGAAAGTTCATTATTGTTCTTGGACAAAGCCGTTTCATGAATAAAAATCTTGGTAACATTTTCTAATAAGGCAGCTATATAAAGGTTTATGAGAAGAAACTAATGGCTTTATAAGTTGTTAATACATTACTTTTTAATGCTTTGTCAGTTACAAGCCATTAATAAGAGAAACATTCATGAAAAAGACCCTTTGGCTGATGTCTATGTTTTGAACTTATAATGCAGCAATAAACGGAAGTTGTCTTATTGGAAAGTGGTACCAACATCTTAACTCAAGGTCCACTTATAAGCTTTCAACTGCATCTCACGGTCTTCATAAGCATGAGTTTGTTCTTTTGTCCGATACATGGCTCAGTTGTCATCATATGGTGGTCATACATGGGGAAACTGTTCACCGATCAGTCTTTGGCATTTGATAAAATGGCCTCTTTGGTCTTTCTCTGGCCGTCCACTGATTGCTGGTCAATAACTAACTTAACCTTTAATACTAATGTTTTTACATGTTTGAGGCCATTTACAACATATCATGTATAATTATATATCTACACTACTGATTACCACCCAGTCAGCCGTTGGTTTCTACTAAATTCAGCATAATATGAAATTCCACTTAGACAATGCATGCCAGTGAACAACATTTATATGTCAGGGTTATGTTATTGTTGTGTAGTAATGCAGTGCATACTTCTAAAATCAAATTAAGCTTTGTATGTTTCTCAGAATTGTTTAGACAAACAAAAAGGAAAATATGGATGTTGTAAAAAAGATAAAAGGCATTTGGAAGCTACTTTCATTACAAAGTTTGTTATTTAGCAGTTGACTCATATTTCCTGGATGCCACAGCTTCCCAACAACACATCAATGCACCATAATGGCAATTGTATTACCATGTAACAAAAACATAACAGACAAAAAAGAAAACAAACTAAATGTTCACTTTGGTAGATCACATCTCTCAAATGTTGCTTTTTCTAAAACGATGGTATTAATAAATTAAATTAAAACATCTATACGCTTTGGTTTGCTTTTGAAAATGGTCAGCAGAATGTGAAATATATGTAACATGGAGTGAATTGGCAAAATTATGCAAAACCACCAGTGTGACCTTTTGAGTAAAACTGAGAGGCAGCTTGTTAAAAATGTAAAAGGTCAGTAAAAGTTACATATGAATTATCTCCTGCAGCGCAAAAGACAGAGTTCAGTATGTCGAACATGTTGTAATACAACAAATACAACATTATGAAACTTATTATGTTGCTACATACAGCAGCTTATTACATTCATCTTTCTATCCGATTTTCCTATGACACAGATAATCACTGTTATCTAATCAGTGTATTCAGACTCTAGAATTATTTGAGCCACTGATGCAACAGCTGATAAGTAACACAGGACATTTGTCATTTTGGCAGCCAAAAACCCTATTTAAACATTGAATGAATTTGTAACTGCAACAACATGGCATAACTTTCTGTTGATGGATGAATGGAAGTAAATGGAAATCCACCTTATCAGCTACTGAAACAACAACATATTTGTTCAAGAGCCAGTTATGGTATTCTTCTTACCACGCAGAGGTTTAGCTTTAGTGTATACAGTTAATACTTGATTTCGATTTGCTTTTGGGATCACTTTCGACCGCATTAATTGAGATAGAAAACCATGTGGTGCCAGGAAGCCAATGTGATGAAGTGAAGAGTCTGGCTTCATGGACCATCTGTCTTATTCATGACCCAAAATATCTAAGCCCTCGATTTGATGTCACAAACCTGAAATCGAGGGCACAACAGATAGGTGTTATTTCAACAAGACATATTGCCTCCAAAATGGTGGCAATAGAATTTTTTTTTTTTTTTTTACATATGGGGCAGGTATATTTCTAGGTCAAGATCCCTTCTGGGTCAGACTGGAAACTATTTATTTTGAAAATACATGAACCCAAAGCTATAAATCATTTGAACTCAGAATGATTTCATGCACAGTGCTGGACTGAAAGCAGTTGCAATATTATAGTGACTATCTATGTTTTAGTTATTGATATATAGAATAATTTAACTCAAAATTGTAAAATAAGCTATTGTTATTAACTGAAGTGACACATCTGTGCCTTGTTTCTCCTTACTTTTACTATTTAATTAAAATTAATTCATGATGAAGTTAGACTCCAATGGAAACGTGGGAATATATTCAGCTTCAAAGTCTTGGTAGCAGCATTAATCCAAGTTTATTTTGGTACACAAACTCTAACAAACAGTCCTTGAGTTTGTAACGTCTGCTCTCAGTGGAACAGCTCCACAAAATATCAAACAATGCCATCGCTGATAAGCACTGTGACCGTCTGGTTTCTGGCTTTGGTAGTGAGTTTGGTCCATATCTAAAGCTGACCATTACCATTACTAAAATATTCTTTGTAAGACTTGTGCTTTAATGCATGACATGAAATTGCCAAGATAATTGAACTGATATTTAGCAGCAACATTGCATGACGTCTTTGATGCTAACCTTTGGTGGCGCCTAACAAAACAATCAGTGTGTTTTAAGAAAAACACCATAAGAGACAATAAAGGAGCCTTTCTGATCAAGCAATGCTCTGTGAGAATGAAGCTAATAAGCTCTAAGTGTCCATTAAGAGGGTTCCACATTAACTACCTCATCCCAGACTCTTTTACCACACGTTTATTTCCCAATTAGTAGTAATCCTCTGAATAGCTGGCAGAGGATCTTGCTAGCCTCTCTGAAATAGGCTACAATTAGACACATTGTATTGAATTAGCATTGTGGAGCCTGAAGTCGCGCTCCTGTGAGAGCTAGTGTTTTATTTGTCACCTGGGAGCAGTGCTCTGAGGCCAGGTCACAGCTCCACACAGCAGGGACCCTGCAAATTGCCTGTTGCTGCCGCCTAGGCTGACCTGTAACAGGGCTGCCATTCAACCATCTTGTGAGGAATGTCTCCTGCACCACTGGTGGGGGTGGTGGTGGTGGTGGTGGTGGGGGTGTTGAACGGAAGTTAGATGAGGTTTACAGGGAACAGACGGATGAACCATGTGCGGACACTGTTTCCTTTGAAAAGCCATTCAAAGAATCCTTTGACAGGGACTGTGTCAGCTGATTACAAGTCCTTTGACTCTTTTCTCTGGTGTCTAATGTGCTGAAACACTCCAACCTCTGACACCACAATATAATACTCTATAGTATTGTACTTTAGTAGAACGTGTGGTACTTTTGTACTTCCATTTTATGCTTGTTTAAACTTCTAGTCAACAACATTTCAGAAGTAAATAGCCTGTTGTACTATTTATATGAGATTTTACATACAATACATGATCTATCTCTAAAACATACTATGACCTTATAATGCGTAGATGTTAAGGCATGTAATATTAGTGTAATAATATAATATCTATAATATATAATATTCTAAAAGGTCATTATGAGTATTTGTTTATTGTAATTTATTAAGTATATATTGCTGATTCTGTATAGTAACATTTTGAATGAAGGGTTTTACTTATTGAATTTTAACTCTATGGTGTTACCATTTTAAATTAAATTAAATATCTCAATGCTTCTTTCACCACTGCTTTTACGTCAAAAGAAAATATCTTTGATGTAATTCATAAGCACTTGCTCTTCAGACGCAAAGGCTAATGGCTAAATCATCCAGAAAAAATACAGTTTAGGTCAATGGGATTACATGCACCTTACACAGCCACGGTTTTATGAAAGAAGTGTGTTATTTATATAAAACTGATCGAAATCAACAACATTAGAGATAAAAAGCTATGTTTTATGTTCAGATGTGCTTATACCCACTGGCTAGCTTGCTGGGCCAAACTACAGCTATGAAGGACCAAGCTAATTTGAATGAAAAAGAAATGTTTATCTCTTTATCTTAAAAAAATGACATGGTTAGAGTCACATTTTTTTTATCAGAAAGGAAGAATATGTATTCAAATGTTTATTTATATTAAATATAGACAAAATATGTATTTATATGTACACTGAACACTGTACACTTGTGCCTAGATTAGTCAAGTTTTGACTCTGCGCTCCCATAAGTACTCTAGATTAGGTTTTATGTTATTTTGTCTAATAATGTTCAAATTGTGAATTAATATCATGCTTGTAGAAACAGTATGAGGACACCTCATTACTACTTGGTGGAATAATTAGAGTGTTTTTACATTAAACAAATGGTCATAAGGCCACAGGAGTCAGAAGAAGGAACATTGTAAGGTGATTAAACGGGGTCAGTCTGGGTTTCTGGCTGAAGATGGAAAAATGGCGTGAAACACTCAGACTCGCTCTCTGCAGCCAAAAGCACCACGACTTGTGCGTCATCAAATTACCACGAGTGTTGCCAGTCTCAATTGTAGGGTAACATAATGAGTGTGCTTTGCCGTAATAGCGAATAATTGCAATTCTAATGGGACGGCATATTTGTTTTTAGCTCTGTATAGTTTCATCAAACCTCCAACTGTTTTTCCTTTCTTTCTGTTGAATCCATCCTATCAGTAATCTTTCAGTCTGCGGAGACAATCATGTTAGAAGACTGTATTCACATGAGACAGAAAGTGTCACGAGATACTACAGTGGTTGTATGAGCCTGTGATTACATTCATCCTTCTGCAGAACCACTGTGATCAGCCCATTCTCCATTATTCAAGCACAAATGATGAGAGAAACACTTGAGCAAGAGTTTCTCAGTCAGTTGATACTTGCCTCCAGCTAGCTGTGACAGTGAATATTCCATGACTGGAGCACAATTAGCTGCGGCAGCAGGGGGCTGATCTTAACAATGCTATTGTTTTCCTTCTGCCATTGCGGTTCAGTTTTATGGCCATCCCAGGCACACGTTTTCACCTCTGTTTTGCATTTACAAGGTACATAGTCAGTGGAGACGTGATGTAAGGAGTAAAGAAAGACAAAGACGATAAAATATTTATCGTAATAGTAATTTGGCTGGTGGCAACATTTGTCAACAGAATATTTTATTTATAGTTTGCATTGCTGGGAAAACTATATAATGAGCTTCAATATATATGTTCAAACGGTAGGTGACAGGTTCATGAATGCATCAATGCTGCGGCAACCTGACATAAGCTGCTAGGGGGTGTAATGAAATGGCATGCTGAGGTGACCTCTGCCAGCTTGTGGTTGGACCTGTGAGTGTGTGTTGCCGGGTAGAATCGGCGTCAGGGCCGAGAGTTGAAAGGGCGAGGGAGGTGGTGGCAGGAGAGCAGCGCGGAGCAGTCAAGGATAGACCTCCAGTGTTTGTGAAGGGAGGGAGGCTGGCCAGCTTGGGTTCTGGGGGGACTGTGGGGCTCGTGGGCTGGCTGAGGGGCGGTGGGGGCGATGGTGGTGGTGGCGGGCAGGAGGGTTTTCTAACCAAGAGACTGTAACTCATTGTAGCCTGACTCCGCTGGCTTGGGTGGCAAAGATCGTGAAGTCCTGGACATTCATCAACCTGCCGAGGAGGGCCGACTGACTGGAGCCAGGGTCTGTTTTCTTCCCCCCTTCTTTTCCCTCTCACCGTGTCAATGGGATCCAGTGCGACTGTGCTGAGGCAGCCGCCCCGAGGAGACAGACCCGGGTCAGTGCAAATAATCAGGCCTCTGACGCCTTGCCTCGTTACTGGGCAAGGGAGGGGCGGGGGACCCAAAGTTGAGTGTGGGGGATCCCAAAGGAAACTAGGGACAGGGGGTTTGGCTGGGGGCCTGTCTTCCGAAAAGGAAAAGGTCATAATATGGCCATGCCTACAGAAGGATAACAACACTGACACCACTACGATATACGTCCAGTATGGTGTTCATTTCAGTTTTAGCTGGACTTTAGTTTGAATTTGAGGATGAATCGCTAGGTACAACAATCCCTCCATTCATCCTGCCGTATTGCTGTTACTTTCCGTGTCTGATGTCTTTGTCATGAACATGCAAACATGTAAAAAGCAGATCAGAAAGTTCACCAAGAATGACCAAGAAATTCAGGAGAGATCTGGGGAAATGAAGCAATCCTCCACTCCAATTATAGAAGCCAGGTTTCCCATATACACAAAGTTTAAGAAATCAGGTTACTGCAGAAAGCTATCTCTGATGGCGCCTCATCATGTCAGATGGCGAGATGGGTCAAATCATTCTGCAAAGTGAGTTTGATATAAATATGTTTTTTAGCAGGAGCATTGTGCTAGCTTGTTAGTGTGCAGTGTTGCCAGATTGGCTGGTCTCCATTACTTTTCCGTTTAATTGGACGGCCAAAAATGTGGCTATAATTTTTGCACCACTAGGAAGTTTCCCGAATTAAAAGTTAGACTATATTCCAATGAAGTGGCTCCTTCTCCCCTCTGAGAAGGACAACTGAGATTGACATGACGCAGAGTTTAGTGGGCTTGACATACAATGACCCTAAAAAAATAAATTACTTTTCAATTCACTACAACTGGGATTAAACTTCTTTTTATTTTCTAATTATTATTCGATTTATTGTAAAATATATATATATATATATATATATATATATATAAATATATATGTTCATATAAGTGAAGATGTTTTATGTACACTGTCAGAGCTTTGACGCTAAATCTGCAGTTGGAGGACTCCCACAGAATGCACACATGCCAGAATGTCTTAAAAAGGTCTTAACCCAGTCATTTAAATGTATGTAAACACACTGATTGTTGTAATAAAGCTTCTAACCAGGTGAGAGTCAAAACAAAAAAGAAAGCTCAGTCACCCACTTAAGTCCTTCGTTATCTGTAGCTTTCTCATGCCTCAGACTGTTCAGGGTGACAGAAACATGGCTGACCCCTATAATAACATCAGATGGGAGGAAACCACATCGAAGACGGAGCTAAAACATTAGTCTGGACATGAGGGCTTCACTCTGTAAGTCATCAGCAGCTTTCCTTTGACTTGGTCCCAGTGATAATGGCGCTGAGTCAGAGCCTGAGCTCTGAGCATGGGAAAATGTAACGGGAGGAATGTGCGGGGGAAACACTGCCCTGATGGCACTCCAGAGTCTGCTCCGTGTCCTCTCCTCTCGAAAAGTGCTTTGTCTTTGTTATGACTCGGGCCTCATGTATTTACATGAACTGAGTAATATTGTATCTCATTTTCTGTATTCATGTTTTGGTACTGTCTACTCTTGGTCACCGGCACTAACTTCTTGTAACCAGTAGCAGCTCTGTACAGCTCTTTATGTATTGACCGGTTTTATTTCAAGGCTTGTCGAAATATTTTATGAACTTGTATTATTTGATCTACTCGGGAGTGGGATGATTTGATTTAATGCATGCTGAAATACCCCAACTGTGACCTGCTTCCACACTAATGTCTCCATTTTCAGGAGCGGACACATTTCTCTGCGAAAGTCATCATTTATTCTCACGTCGACGTCATTCTCTTCTGCTCATTTACCGTCCCGCCGCTAAGCCAACTGAGCTCATTATCCCTTTGGATGAGAATATTCAGACATTTGTTGCACCTTTTGTGTGTTAACAATCTCTGTCCCTTGCTACTCTTCAGTTTCAGTTTTGAATTCTCACTTCCAAATATCCTCCCCTGCCCCCCCTTTTTCTCTCCCCTGCAACACCACCTCCTCTACCTCCCCCAAGGCCTCATGGGAGCTCAGCAGTACAAATTTCCGTTTATACCAGTGGCTGGGGCTGACGACACCGCAGCGCTCTACCCCACAGATTGACGAGCCCTCAGATGCCGATTTACTGTACATGGCAGCCACTCTGGAGCCGCCGCACATCTGGAGTGGAGTACGCTTACTGAAAAACAGGGGCCAACCTTGGCCCAAACAAGTGTAGCAGAGCAAAAGCGATGAAAGGCAGCCCCCCCTACACACACACACACACACACACACACACACACACACTGTCTCTTCTCCAGAGCCCAGATCTCTCAAGCTATTTCAAAGACCTTGGAAGGTCTGGATTCTGTAAACAAAAACTTGAGAGAGGCATTAAGAGACATGGTGGAGCTAATGATGTGATTGTGGTGGGAATGTCTTCACCGGAGCTGCTGAAATCTCCACTTTGAAAGTGTGACGGTGTGTGTACGTATGTGTGCGTGCGTGTGTGTGTGTGTCACAGCGAACACAGTCGATTCTTGGAAAAACAGTGAACCTTTAGCTTTGACAAAGTTAGCAACAGGAACACTTCCAAAACAGACAACTTTAAAGAGGGGGGAAAAAAACGAAGGCAAGATTTGAATTATACATAAATTGTATGTGACACTTTTTTTTTTTTTTTACATTTCCTAGGAATTCATTTCATTTGGCTTTTAGACATAACTAAAAATACATATATAAAACAATTACAGACTGTGAAAACATAAATAATTAGATGCCATGGAGTTTAAAAATGATTTCAGAAACTGACGTGGCATTTAAAAAACGGCATAAGAAAGCCGTTGGCTTCCTGTAAAAACCACAAATTTTGTAATCTGGTCTTTTGCAATTCACAGCTGATACTGTTCCCCACAAGAAGGAAAGGTTTCAAAAAGCTGGGACTGGGCCAAGTCAGAAAAAAGACACTGTAAAATGTCAAAACATCACTCAACACAAAGGAGAAGTCAAGTCTTTTTTTTTTAAAGATTTCTTCCAGAACAGTAATTGTACTTTAGTATCACAACATGAGGTTAAAATGGGTTAAATCTCCAAATTCACAACCCACATTTTCTAGTTTGTTGTTATATTATATTTTAATGTGTAAAACCTTAAAGCAAGCTCTGCTCAGCTCTCAAAATGTGCTCTACATCCTGCCGGTATTACTCTCAGATCTGGTTGTTGCTGAGCTCAAACCACAGAGACGGCGTCAGGAGTCTCTCCTGTTCACCATATTGAAAGTGTGTTTCTGTGTGTTTGAGAGAGTGTTGCTGCGTCTGTGAGTGTGTGCGAGGTAAAAAGTGTCAAGGAATTCATTGTCTGTTCTCCACCTGTTATTATTCTGGTCCCAATCAACCTGCTAGCCAGTCTGGAGCCAGTGGCCATCTGGAAACACTGCTCTGTTTATAAACTTGGCAAGGATCAGCACTCCGGGGCTCTGACCTCCCACACAAATCTGGAAACAATTAGAGCAAGACAGTCTGGCTGATTACTGCGAAAGGGCCCAGCGTGGATCCTACTGACGGCTGCGGGGACGCCAGACCCTTGTTAGAGAAAATGCAAACTCAGTGCTACACAAAAACCCTTGCACTATTATCACACAGACACTTGCACTTTCAGGATTATGTAGCCTTTTTCAAGTCTCTATTTTTGTATTTATGACCTTTTTTTTTTGTTCTTACAGACGAATGGACACACATCCACCCACACGCACAAACAAACACTATTTATTGATCTTTTGTTGCATTGTTCATGGAATGACTTGCGCCTCGCTTTCATTTAAGGAAACTGGCTCCCATAACCTCCGTCCACATATTGACTCATGCACATACAAACTGCCAACGTAAAAACTATATTTAGAAAATGACTTTGATAAAAAAAAACAAGAAAAGGGGAAAAAAAGGCTTGTTTGGATAATGTTCTTTTAGATCACGTTTAACTTTTTAAAATTATTTTGCTGCCATAAATAACCTTTGTAAATCTCAAATTCATTATACCCCAACCATGCCTGTGTAATATCAAAGTGCTCCAGAGGCTGGGATTCAACTCAATTTGATAACAGCTCAGAAAAGAGGTTTCCCTTGCAACAGAGCAGGGAGTGACGTGGAGGTCACTTTAGATCATGGCGTTATTGATTGGGTGTCTGTATCGCTTGGATCCTTTCAGCCTTCACTAAATCAGTACAAAGATTGTCTCAACATGTGACTCATAACTGGCAAACAAGCGCTTGAGTTTAAAGAAACATTTCATTAAAATCTAGTGAAATGGATTCCATTTATTAGCATTAATTTGCAATGTAATTTATGCATATTAAAGCAAACAAAAAGTCTGACACTCATTTTCCCTAAAAAAGTATCTCCTTGTTGTGATGTTGTAAATGGATGTCTTAGCAGTGATCCAGGGTCAATATTAATAAAAATTCACCAAATGAATAATTAACAGCGCATGTTTTTCCTGTTAGAAAAAGGTCTTATTCATTTCTCACAGAGTACTCCGACCAACAGAAAAGCCCCAAAGACTTGATTATGCAGGGATCTGATTATAAATACCCAGCGTGGCATTCATCACTGGCAAATATCACAGTCATACATAAAGTAATAAAAATGTACATCATTCACATTTTCTTGATGGTGTTTGTCCAGCAGTTTCTGTCTCACTGATTACCAGCAGTTCTATGTGGAGTATTTAGTCTAATGTGTTGTCCCCTCTCTTGCTTTGGAGAACCAATAATCAGATGGTTCATGAACCAAGATGATAATGTAAAGCTGGTTACTTTTAGTGTTAACTATAAACTTGATAGCTGCTGAATTTAAATGACTTTCATTTCACTCTGCCAATCTTAACACTTACTAACATCACAGGTACCATGTTATGTAGTTCCCCATCTTTATCTATTAAGGAACAGAATGCTATACACACACACACACATACACACATATATGTTTGATTACCATTAACTAAATTATGCAAATTATCGGAATAAACATTAAAATAATAATCTACAAAATAAATCATGAGAATAAATCTAATTTTACAATAATAATGATGGTGAATAATTGCTCTGGCCATTTCTCTCTCATTTTCTCACTCTCTGTCTCCCTCCTTTTCTCTTTCTCTCACATTCAGTCTTTCATAAGGATTTATGGTATTCTGTTGCGCAGAGCATGTGAATAAAGCAGGAGGGGCTGCTTTTAATTAGCAAAGATTATAGGAAATGGGCCCAAAGCCCAATAGAACATTTCCAGCTGGAAGTCCAGCCTCTGTGCTTAGCAGCAGTGCAGCTCAGCAACTATAGTTTAAGAGGGAGGGAGATGGAGATTGAGTGCAGATACTACATTACATGGTACTTTCCCATTTCTGTTTCATTACTTATGTTGTTGGCCAAGCTGCTCCTGTGCTCCCAGTGGTGGAAGAAGTACTCAGATCCTTTACGTAAGTGAAAGTACCAATACATTAACGTCACAATACTCCATTACAAGTAAAGGTATAGTCTGTAAAATGTACTTAAAGTATCAAACTATTTGTGCTGCAGTAAAATGTCCCCTGTAACTGATAAGTTATGTATTACCTTATTACTTTAAATACTGATGGATCCGTTTATAAGCAGATTTCTACTGTTGTAGTTAGTTGAGGTGGAGCTTGTACAGTTAGTCCAGTGGTTCCCAACATAGGGATCCAGCCCCAGCAAAGGGTCACTAAACACAAGACAGAAATGAAGAAAAAAACAACAAGATCTGCACAAATGTCAGACTTTAATCTTTGCTTTAATTTGAAATTCAGGATTTTTTTACTTCCTTGGGCCTTGAACAGTTATTTGAATAAAACCATCTGAGAAGTTTAAAAAGGAAATGTCTCTATGGTGAAACTGTTAAGAACTCAGAGAGATCTGAAACATTACAAGATGCCCCAACTAGACTCATAGGTTATATTATATAGGCTTATTACGTTTTTTTTTAAATGTCAAATCTTAATCTGAAAAGGACAGAAGGAAAAAATTTGAGGTCATCTCTTGTAGTTATGACGTCTACATCTCATAAATATGACTCATGAGATCCAGTAAGAGGTGACTTGTTATTCTGTGTCCCATCTGATTCTGTGACTTGATTAGGAATTTCAACTATATTGCCACTGATATCTGTTAACAAACGTTCTGCTACTATGAGCATAGTCGACATACTTATAATAATAATACTATCTACATTACTCAGTGACGTTAACATTTCCCAGTGTCTCAAACCATGGAGGAAATAAGAGTGAGTATAATTAGGTAGCACCATCATGCGTCTGTCTTCTCAAAAAGCGATGACTGATAAACACCTTAACCTTTTCTCATCATAACAAGATTACGTAACTATGAGAAGAAAAATATTTATACTTTAGGAAATAGCTACCTCAAAATGGTACTTAGGCAGAGTACAAGAGTAAATGTACTTTGTTACTTTCCAGCATTACACAGTTTAAACACAGCAGTTACAGAACTTAACAGTCCTAACAATAATTACATATGCTATCTCTCAAGTTAAATGTTGGAGAGATAAAAGCTTAAGTTTTAATAATGTCAAGTGACTTATGATTTTCTGTCACTTTGATATTGTGACATATGTTCAGAAGTTCGTAGCTCAGTGAATCATCATGCAAGTGCTGCAGTAATCACTTCCTCATATGACGAACCTTTCAAACCCCTGATTATCTACAGAGCCAATAGTGTGATCAGCCTTCAATTATTCCAACTTGGTCATATGCTTCCTCTAAAATTAGACACCATGCTACTGCTTAGGAAATGATAGCAGCCACGTTTGGTCACATGTGCAACAAAGAGCTCATGTTGTCTTACGCATTGACGCTTCTCCTTTTTGGAAAATACAAATGTGGAACAGAAAAAGGAATGAAAACAGGATCCAGATCGGGCAGCGTCTGGTGCCTGGAGCTGGTGTATTTTTGACGTAGCAGAGGAAGAGCGAGGGCAGTGTCCTTCCTGGTTTTCTACAGCTTCCTGTACAAACTGGAATTTGATTCAGAGCCACTTGTTACATTCGCTCCCAACGCCATTGTTTTACTGACCATTGATCTTTGGAGATTTGCTTTTGCTGACAATCCGGCCCTCTTGAACGCTGGTGGAATGTAACTAAGTACATTTACTCAAGTACTTTACTCAAGTACAATTGTGAGGTACTTGTACTTGAATATTTCCATGATATGCTACTTCATATTTCTACTCCACTACATTTCAAAGAAGGATGTCGTACTTTTTACTTCACTATATTTATTTAACAGCTAGCCTATAGTTACTGCACACCCACACAGGTGTTTTCAATGACTGGCTGATTAGACCTCTAGTCAAGTGTAAGTTGGATGAAGCTATGCTTGAAATAGTGCAATATAACCAAGCTAAGGATGATAACAGGGTACGTTTTCCACCTTAAAGGGGAACTATATCAATATCACACTTCAACATTTGTTTTCAAGTCTTCTACATATGTGAACAATGTTGTATGTAGCATTTTGTGGCTCCAGAGAGAGCTGCCTGAAGTGACTTCACTTGAGTCAGTGCTGATTGGAGCAGAAACAAGTGAGCTTACCAGACTTCTGCAGCCCACTCCCCATCTCTGCTTGAGGCTAGTGGCTCGAAGCTACCTCTACCGCTAACTAGCATAACACACCCGAATCTGTGACCGAACTGTTGGTGCATGGAGGGTAATGTAGGTGCCAGGTTGTGACAAGGAAAAATTATGAATGGAACAAAAAATCTGATATCTCTGGTTCAGCTGCATCAATGTTGATCCTTTTATTAAAATTAAAATAACCTTTTTATTGTGAGTCAGACAGTGTTATATGAGTGTAATGCTAAATCAGCATGGTTTTCTTTTAACAGGTACAACAAAACCAAAAGAAGGATGAGGAAGATGTCAATCAAGACCATACCTTTAGGGTGTGCAGGGACTTTTAAAAAATACATAATCATTTTGTTAAATATTTTTTAACTACCACTATTATAATAATAATTTCTTAAAACTTGCTCTACCCAGACCAGCTACTCAATTAAAACACTGCTTGTATCAATAATATATAAAACAAGACTGACATGGTCCACATAGCATGATACCTTCACTTTTTTTAACTTTAACATTTTAATAATACTTGCTAGTTTAACTTATCTAATGTTTTAAATTGTATATTTTTACATTGTGGTATTTTTACTTTCATTTAAACAAAGGATCTGGATTATTCTTCCACCACTTTTTCTAACTAATCCTCCTCCCCTTTGTATAATCATCATCACTAATGGCCATGTGAATCATTGCATGTGGCTCTCAGCATGCCTCGCAGCCTACGTTTTCAACCATTTTCCAGCCACATGCAGTAACGTGAGAAAAAAAGCACGTCACGTTTCATGTGAGATGTTATCAGTAAGCTGCCATGCTCATCAGTATCACACAGAGTCACTAAACACATCACAGCCATGGTGGTGGGGTGATTTTTCTTAATTAAAAGGCTTGTTTTTGTCTATAATAAGCAACCTCTGCAGAATTCTGATGAATTTCCCACATTCATTTAACCTTTTCTCATCAACATGCTGCTCTGACCAACCAAACCCCTGCGTGTGTGTGTGTGTGTGTGTACAAACACATGCTCATTAGAATGAATGAACACACCTGTCTGTTTGGGTCCAGGTGTTCCCTGCAGGTGATGATGCACTGCAGCTCTGCTCCAGCTGGTGGCAACAGGCCCTTTTTTCATCAGGTGCAACAACCACCTTACTCTACTACGCCCTGCAGGTCTGTCTGAGTCATAATAGGAGGCTATTTAGTTGGCTACAGGCAATATGATTAACATCTATGCCCCAGAAATCTACCATTAGAGATACAAATGTAAAATGTCCCTTTGTGCATAAGCGTTAGGCATTTTATTAGCCTCAAACTGTTCCTCATTTAGCTCTGAAAATACTGTAGGCACAGAATAAAGTTTCTGTAACAAGTTCAATTCATGTATTTAACCACCATTTAGTGAGTTAAAAGAGCCTCATTACAGCAATTCTGCATGAACTGTCTGATCAAAGATGGTTAAAGCTGGCATTGTTACATTTTTATTCTGGTTTAGTTGTTAAACTTACTACCTTTATTCAACAAAGCCCTCCTCTTATAACAGGCAATTTTAGGCAGTCAATGCATCACCATCAGGCTCGTACTTAACTAACACAAGTCTGTAAACAATTGCTGAAAGTCGTCCAGTCAGTTCAAGTCTGACATTCTCCTGGAAATCCTCCACTCGGTGGGTTTGCGTCATTTGAATTGGACAAGCTGCAGCAGCTTTGTTTGACACGCAGCATTCAGGATTTTCACTGTTCAGGCTGAAAGCATTTATTCATCCATTTCTTAAATGCCAGTTCAACTAAAAGTACATTTATTTTTAACACAGCATACAGAGCATCATTTTGATCCAGGTTTTAATATACTGTACTATGGAACACCCTGGTAACTCACTGTTTACTTAAGTAATCTATTTAATGTCCAGGAACTTGTAACTCCCTTTAATTTAGATTTAAAATATGTATATTTATTATCGTCCCACTCCAACATTTAAATGCTGCTTATAAATTGATGCATCAGTAATAATATTCCATTGACCAGTAGTGGAATCCATAATTAATGTGAGAAGCGACATTTTTCTGTTGTAGTTGAGGTGAAGCTAATTTGAACTATTTTAGGGCTGGAACTAATTATTATTTACTGATTAATCATTAATTGTTTAGTCTGTAAAATGTGGGAAAATAGAAAAGATATGCCCATTACAATTTCCCAGAGCCCAAAGCAATGTCTTCAGAGTGCTTATTTTGTTCTAACCAATAGTCCAAAACTCAAATAGTTTTAAATTTACTCTAATTTATGACAAAGAAAAGTAGGAAATCATTACATATGAGCAGCTGGAACAATGAAATGTTTGGCAAAATGACTCAAATGATTAATCAGTTATCAAAATAGTTGTGGATTCATTTTTTGGTTTCATTATTGACTAATTGATTAATTGTTTCAGCTCTAATTTTATATGCTGTGTGGTAGCCTGATCTATACCAATACATCGTATTTTATAAAGTCACCATGAGTTTTGCGTGTACAATCTAATTAATTTATGAAGTAACTAGTAACTCGAGCTGTTAAATAAATGTATTGGAGTAAAAAAGTACAATATTTCCCTCTGAAATGAAGTGGAGGAGATGTGTAAAGTGGCACAAGATGTGTCTCAGACTTGTATACAGGAATGGAGCGACGCCCGCGAGCTAGTTCAGGCAGTGAATTCGAGCTGCACTGATATACACACGTGACATACCTCAGTTTCCACAACCATCTACCAAACTCCCCCTCCCAATTTGGCGGTCTATTTAAGTTGCAAACATTTCCCATCTCTCCCTCTGCCTGTCAATGCCACTGCTGCCCTGCATCAGTATTGCTGCCTGTTCTTTCAGCCCCACCACCACCACCCCAGCATCCACTTGTAGGCTCCGGCTAGAGGGGTTTAAGATATTTACTCATCACTCCTCAGTATCTCTGTGTAAACGTATCTGCAGGGAGTGATGAGGTCGCAGCCTAGACGTCAAACTCTAAATACGTTCTGATGCTGTAATAAACATTTCAAATGTGAGTTGCCTGACTGAACTAGAGTAAATGTACTTGGTTACATTCCACAACTGACTGCCAATAATATAATGTAACACTTTGACAGAGGCCATTCTGCTGTCTAATGAGTAATTTCCCTTTTGATGTATTAGTATATTTAGCTGTTTATACATCTGTGCATCTACTTAAAATTATGGATGCAGGGGTTTTACATTTAGGTATTGCTACTGATACTTGAGTAAAATAGCTCAATACGTCCTCCACCACAGATAAAACAACATAATCAAACTAGAAGCTAATGTCTGAAACAAGACAAACTTAGCATAAGAATCCCACTCTATGTATGTAACGTGAAGATGTGAAATGTGGATTAATGGCACCACAGGCATCAGATAGGATTGTACGCAACAGAGCAGGTCAAAAATATTGCAAAATGGCAGTGAATTACAAAGAGAAAAGCAGCGAGCTGTAGTGAGACAGACACGAGCGAGGAGGACCAGAGCAGTCAAATGCGCTTGTTATCAAGTTAAGTTGAAAGGATTCAGCAGAGCATGCTGGGCAGAGCTAATGCAGCCCAGTGGAGATACACTCTGTTATGTCTCGTGGAATCCTGTAGGTGGAGTGGATCCTCCTTCCTCTATGTTCCCAGCAAGCATGATCATCAGTCCGCCATCTAAATCACACTGGTCTGTCCGCCTGTAAGCACCAGTCCTCCTCTTTATTGCCTGGGAATACTGAGCTCTACACACTCACACCAGCAAGTCTGTTTGATTAATGTTTCAATTAAAGAAAGGAAAGAGGGAAATGATTACTGAGTAGATGCAGGGAGTGGGTATTATTATTAGGAACATTTTCAGTTTGATTATTTTGGATGGGAGTTCAGGGAAGTTCCTTTCATGGCTTAAGCAACCCCTGGACAGCTGGAATGAGAGTGGGGGGGGAAAAGTGCATGGTTAATAAAGAGCGGAATAAATATTGGAAAAGTGGGGCATATACAGGAGCTATGAAATATGTAAATTTATGGGATTATATGTTTAAACTTGAATTTGGGAACGATACCATTTTGGTTCTGGGCTGAGTTAAGTTTTTTTTTTATGGCTATTTCAGGGTTTTCTGCAGTGAGCCAGCTGGCAGTGGATACTGTGGAGGAAGCAGGTGTTTCAGATTTGAGTGGCAGGTGGTGATCTATGCAGATCTATGCAGCCAGACTGAACCACCGGAAAAATCCATAATTTCTTATTACAGCATGCTAGAAACCAAAGAGAGACACTTCTGTACTGTATTTTTTGTAAAACACTTGTGGATAGAACCTGTACACATTTATGTTACAAATAAGAGATAGATACACATAAACAGGCTCTTCATTTTTAGTTAAAGGAATAGTTTATAGAATATGCTTATTTGCTTTCTTGTCGAGAGTTAGTTGAGAAAATAGATACCACTTTCATGTCTGTGCCGTAAATTCAAAGCTAGAGCCAGGAGGCAGGTAGCAGGTAAAGAATGGAAGCAGGGGGTAATGGCTGGCCTGGCTCTCTCCGAAGGTACAAAAATCCATTTACCAGCACCTCCAAACTCCCTAATTAACATGTAAATGAAGCGACAGCTGGGTCCACCCATTTCCGGTCTTTGTGCTAAGCTAAAATAAACAGCTGATGACAGTTACAAAAACCAAAGCGTAAAAACAACAATGTGTAATTTGGTCAGGCATTTTTACTTCACTTTTGTTTTTTGTATCATTTAAACTAACTAGATATAACATGTTATTTTGTGAGCTTTGAAGGTGCTGGAAGGTGGATTTTTGTCACCTTTGGACGGAGCCAATCCAACTGTGTCCTCCTGTTTCCAGTGTTTGTGCCTAGCTAAGCTAACTGGCAGGCTGCTGTAACTTCATATTCAGCATAGATTTGAGGGTGGTATGATCTAACTCTCTGCAAGAAAGCAAATAAGCATATCTCATATGTTAAACTGTTGCTTTAAAGCATCAATAAACCTTGAAGCCCGACTCTTTCACAGCAGGTGAAGCTGCTTTACCATTTTCACCGAACAACCACAACACACAATCCTTGTTTCGGAAATCAATCCCACCCTTGTCCTAAAGCTATGATCTCCAAACACTAGCTCTGAAAGTATTTACTAAAACAGTGGTGGCTCCTGGCTGCGTGTTTTAACTTGTAATCTGTGCTCAGATTCACAGCTCGAAGCCCAGGAATGTAGGGCTTTTCTACTTGCTTGGGGTGGTGCTGTCGCTCCCACTGTCAGTCTATCATTATGCCAGAGTTGACACAAACATACACATGCATGCATGCACGCACACGCACACATAAACATGTGTACACAAATACTGCAAAGGTATTGCATTGCACAGTCTGGTCTGCAGGATTTAGCTCAGTTTGAGCACTAAAAATCTTCACAACACAATTTAATGGAATGATGAAAGTCAACAATCAAAAAGCTTTGGACTGTGTTATGAGCTGAAATAAATTATGGATGACTACGGATGTTGTACCAACAGTCATTCATTGTTTTTTCAGACCACACCAGAGTGTATTTATCGAAATGTGATCTGCGGTCCATGCGGGTGCGCACGTTCGCACGCACACGCACACACACACACACACACACACACACACATTAGGATGAGGATCACACCTGTTCTCTGTATCTCAGAAGCTCCGATGATCAATGAGACTATGAGATGAAAAGGAGAGGGGAGAGGATTCTTGTTGCGGTTCAGAAAGTGATGCCAATCATTTTGAAGAGAGATACACGCTGCTCTGCTGAAAATGTAGACTATTACATCCTTGCCTCAAATGACAGCTGATTGAAAAAAACATTGACTTCTCTCCAGCTCCTGTGGAAACTTCAATCCCCTTTAATGACCTTCATCCTCAGGCAAAAAATCCTCAGATGTACTTCTGTGGGGAATCTACATAGTGTGATAGCAGACGTGATTGTTCTGACAAACTTTACATTCGCTGTAGGCTTTGTGCCTGACAGGCCAACAGTGTGTTTCCTTTAGCGGACAGGTAACTCACCTTACAGGTCACCGCGCCCATACATCTCAAAGGGCAATCTGTTTTGACGCTGTGTATTATCATCACGAAGTGAGAGAACCAGCAGATTGGATCACTTCATATTTATTCACACAGGAGGGTGAAACTAGAACAAGGTGAAAACTGGCTCAAGAAAAAAGAAGATTTTCAGGTTGTAGCTCTAAAACTTTGGAGCGCTCTCCCAAATACTTTCTTTTGTTAAGTTTTAGTATGTTATTTATGCTGTATATTAACATATTTCTTTATGTCTTTTCTTTTTTGTCTCTCATTGTGAATAACTGTTACGTCTGCTCTTGAAAGGCAATAATAATTTACTTACTGTGGCTGCAGTGCTTTTTTATTTTGCAAATTGAAATATATTTTAGCAGTAGTATAAGATTTTAAATAGTATATGATGCTAAAATGATTTATTGTATTCTTTATTTTTCAAAAAATGTTGTGCTGTCCATGCACCCGGGTTCGTGCTGATTGGCTTCTTATGCAGCAGTAAACCGACAATAGAAGAAGAACGTCAGCTGGACTATTTTGTGTGGAAAAGTCAAGTGCAGGAGAAAGTCACTGCTGCAGGTAATCTGCATTATTTAGTGATAAATTAAGTGCCAAAGAGACACGCATGGACCAGTGCTACATACCACACCATTTATAGCCTATGGTTTGCAAACCTCATCCCATAGACGGGCCTTTATACAGGTACAAATAACTCAGTACAAATATACATGCAAAACAGCACAAAACGCAATCAATGACAATACATTTACAATAAAAAAGTTTTTTTTTAGTACAAACACCATCTCATTTATGAAAAGCTGAAGTTTTCTGCTTTTATGGAACTTCTTTAACATTAAAAAATCTGCTAGGCTCTGGCTCAGTCATTTAATTTATTGAACAATTAAACTAAAAAATAAAATGTATATATTTGTATTTAGGAAAAACAGTTAATAGTCATAATTGACTTAGAGGTTTTGTATTTTCTAAAATAGATATTAGTATTTACCAGTACAGTAGGGTCTTCTCACATATTCATATATATATATATTAGAATGGTCATACTATATTTTTCCATTATGTGTTAATAAGTCAAATTGTGTTATACATACAACCATGTGCCCACAAACAGTTCTCCTTTTTGTAAATTCACTACACAATATGTCTCTCAGTTAGAATAAATAAATGCTTTTGTTTTGTAAAAAGAGCAGCGGAGTGACTTTGTGAGCGATGAACTCTTAACCTCTGCCTTTGGGCTCTTCACAGAGGAACTTCCTGTTGTTTTCTTAGTTATACGGATTGAAAACTCTGAATGGGTTTGGAAAATCCTCCAGCCCTGGGCTATGATTATAAAATAACAGATAGCTGAAGGCAATATGAAGATTCTTCTAAGATAAGAGCTACTTGAACCTGTCCCCTTCAAGACTAAACATCCAGTGTTTCTTAATAAAAGACTAAGTGGACTATTTATGTTTAAGATTATCGCTGCCTGCAGGTCTGTAATGTATATTTCTTTGACTGCATTAAAAATGACTTGGAATGATTTTTAATAGCATGTGAATTTTTGTCTAAGGGAAAATTGTTCAACAGTGTGGGAGATTTTATATACCTTGGCAAATAACTTCTTGGCAGCTCATTTTGAGTTTAAACTTCCTCTATTTGTGCAGGTATATTTCTCAGTAGAGTGAGAGCACCCTAAGTCCACCATGCAAGTACATGTCTCAGGAGATTGAGTGACATCCCCAGCTTTTAAGAGGATTTTATTTTGTGAAGCCAGGGAAATGGACCATGGTGCTAATCTATTCTGACACTGCCATGCTGGTGGATCTGCTATTCATTCAGGCAAAGCAAACAGGGGAGGGAAGACGGATCATTTTGCTTACTCGGCCCTCATTGTTAAAAACCTCCACTCCTTCAGGTGTCCACAGTGATAATTGCAGCCAAACTTTGTGATTTTAGATCCATATCATTACATTTGCTCCATTAGCTCTTGAGAATGACTTAAAATTGTCACAGCAGCATTTAGTGTAAGTCCAAACTGAAATTACCTGCTGATAAAATGCTCCAGGTTAGAAGGTTTAGAGAGGACTTAAAAAGGTATATTTAAATTCCTACAACTCCATGTTGGTGGGCACTGACATGGTCTTTGATTTTTCGACCAGCATGAGGGCTGAAAATCTTTCATATCTTCTCACTGAAGTTTTTTTTTTTTTTCAACACAGGCTGAAACAGGCTCTGGATTGATAAATTCTGGCGAAACACCGTCATAGTGAGGAAGCTCCCTCTGTCTGCAGCATGTCAGAAAATACGTTTGCATTGATCATCTTTGAACCTGAAAAATGATTGCCTTGGGCCATCCATTGCCACTCCTACAACAAGAAAATGTTCTGAGAGAGTGAAGCACATGGTGAGTTACGTCTCCTTCAGAAGATTCTTCATCGCATTATTCACACTAAACCTTTTCATTCGCTTTTATCCCTCTCTCGGACTCTTCTGTACAAATGATTACTGTTGCGCTGTGATGACAGGAATCCCGTGACATGGCCAGACTTGCAAGCTTACATTTGCTGGTGATTCGCTGTACTGTATCGGCAGCTACAGGTGCCTCTGTGGCATAAACACTAGAGAGGCAGAGTTTAGTTCATTCTTACACACTGGGGCAGGAGGCTGCATATAAAGAGGACTTAATGAACAGAAAGGAAATACAGACATCGTACATCTTCTGTGGACAATGGGAATCCTCTGATGTAAGGCTTTATAAAGGCCCCCGTTATTAAGTACCCTTTTAAACTCTAACTTCAGGATTAGTCCACTCCCATAAAATCTAACATTTTGAATTTTCAATATAACTGCTGAGCAGAGAACTCTGTGAATGATATATGACTTTATTTTAAAATCTGTAAATGCTTTTGGTGCTTTCTTTTAGGGTGGAACATAAAGGAGACAATCCCTGGGATTGTAATTGCTGTTATGATGTATTATCTTTCACATTAGCCTCCATGACAAGCATCACAACAATCCTATAATTTTATGTTCGAGCCCTGGGATTTTCCAGTTCCTCCATCACGTCTTCAGAAGTGCAAGTCATAGTGTGCGGATCTGGCCAGCTTTTCAGAGCAGGGTGGTGACTGAGTCCTCCAACTTGTCCCGACAACTCGGCAGGTTGGGTACTTCTCAATAGAAACACCTCGGCAACGTCACGTCTGCTACCTGCACCTGCCACAGGCAAGTGCTTCTTCCTTACAAAGGCATAACTTAATGCTGAAGCAGGTCCCAGCCTGCTCCCCCCCTCCTCCACAGCATCCTCTTACTGCCTGCCCTGCCTTGTTGTTCTCACCGCCTTATTGTCAGACCACAAGGAAGGCAGGAAAAAGTGTCGACTTGACCTTCTTTGGTCGCTTTCTTTACCATGACGTGAGAGAATAACTTTAACCCTGGTAGAGCTGTTGGATTGTTTCCAGCATTAGGAAGCTTTGCTGGAGAATTTGAAATCCTCCTCCCAGCTCGCAAAATGAGTGGCACTGATAATACTGTTTACAAGCAGCTCACAATGTGTCTTGGATATTAGCATATCCAATTTGTCT
Source organism: Nannoperca australis (assembly GCA_036023655.1). Classification (NCBI taxonomy): domain Eukaryota; kingdom Metazoa; phylum Chordata; class Actinopteri; order Centrarchiformes; family Percichthyidae; genus Nannoperca; species Nannoperca australis. The sequence continues at coordinate 25,488 of JAVQJD010054249.1, forward strand.
TCTGTACTGGCCCTGTGTGGGCTTTGATCAGGGGGGGATAGCTAGGTTTAATTGGAGGCTTCTTTCAGGGATGCTACAGTATTCCTCCACAACATCAACAACCATCGCTGTTACCCTGAAATGTCAGATTTCCATAACTCAGGCCACTGTAAAATGAAAGCACTCGGGCAACAGTGAATCAGTGAAACAAAAGTCAAAACATGATCCCTCTGTGCTTGTGACAACCCCCCCGATGCATGCCCAAACAGATATTATTTTGGATTCCTTCTCCTTTATCTCCATCTTCCTCTGCATCTGCTGCCAATTACATCATCAAAATGCTTCAGTTCCTGTTTCCTCCCTCCCCTGAATGGCTGATCACCCCTCAGTGGCAGTCAAACAGACCCACCAAGGCATATATTTAGAAAGTGCACATACTGGTGTATGTCTGAAAGGATGAGGGAGAGTTATTAATGTCTGGCAGAAAGAGCAGAAGAGCATTATTCTGCTTCAGAGGGTGGAATTAAATTCATAATCAGGAACCACATAAAGTGTGTTGTCTAAGATTGTCTGAAATATGTAAAGATGGTGAACAAAATAACAACTTAGGTTTTACATATTTTTCCTCATTTCTGACACTTTATAGACCCAAACACTTTCTCAATAAATCAAGCAAATAATCTGTAGATATATTGCTAATGAAAAAAATAATTGACAAAGACCAAAATCACACATTTTTTTCAAAGAACTTTGATCTGTACGACACCCTCTATTCATTAACAATTGATTTAGAAAAACTCCACAAATAAAACTCTTAACAAAAGAGGGGGAAACCTCAGGAAGAGCAACAGATGGTGGAGGGACATGAGTAGATATCATAATGCACAGAGTACAAGGTCATAGAAATGGAAGACCCTGAAATATGAAATGTCATACTATTAAATGTTCCATATAAATACAAGTCATTATACAGTATATACTAAACTGACACTAATCATGTAAAGAATACTATCTATCTATCTGGAACTGGAACAGTTGTTTAATTTTAATGTGTTTTAAGTTGACTAACTTTGTCTCAAAAGCCTGGAAAAGGAAGCAAGTTTCTCCAGTGCAAAACATGTAATAATACAGTACATGCTTTGAAAGTGATTGGTTAGACAAGATTAGATTAGACATAAATCTCATAGATGTCAATGATATATATGTAGAATATGTAGCTACATATATACGTAGTAAATGTAGCCCTGCAATGTCCCCATTGAGGGACTAATAAAGGTTTATCTTATCTTATATGGATTGAGGCACCAGGCAACTTCCAAGTAGAATAAAGGCTAAAGTTATACCAGTTATTTTGTCCACCCCCTGCTAATGCTTACAATATAATGTGAGACCACTGCAGCCAATTTCCAGACTGAATACAGTCACAATGTTTGGCCCAGTTCAGGGACTGAGGCTGAATCAATGTATATATTGAAAAATTCCTTCCTATAATGACTTGCGCCGGGTGTTTTCACCACTCAGTCTATTACTTTATTGTATTTTTTTTTTAACTCCTGAGTCTACTTTGAAAGATGGACAGGAATGTAGGTCAATAAAATGACCACACATAAAAATGGCTGTTCTTTTCTTACTGCGCTTGGTGAATAAAAAGCCAAGTCGTTTGTCATTGATTTTTCCCTGCCTTGTCTTCAGATTACTCTTGCTCCTCCACGACGCCGAGTACCTTTGGGAGAGCGCAGAAAAAGAGGGCAGCTACACCTGCGGCTGCTGAACAAGTGTATCACTGTCTGGGTGCTGTGTCCTGGCTTGTTGGGCCCTCTCACCTGGAATGTGCCGATGAGACACTCAGGTGCAATAGGCGCGTGGCAGCTCGCTGCAGGGAGAGATAACCTGCTCTGAGACACAGAGCAAAGAGCTGCGAATGACTTTCCACCACTTGTCGACATCTCTCTAAAACACCAAGACAAGCCAATGCAGACAGAGCCACAGCGGCCAGCACAGGGGCTGATTTCTAAACAGCTCTTCTTCAGGAGTAATGTCTGTAGATTCATCATCGTGTAGGCTTGTTTGACTATCCCAGCATGACTCACTCAAAGGGTGGAGTGCTGCAAGATTTTGTTTAGCCTGAGGGGGAGAAAATTTCATTTCTATCAAGAAAAGGTCATGAGCAATGTTCCAGCTTCACAGGAAATGCATCAACGCAGATAATTGGATAACCTATCAGTTTTGGGGGCACACTGATTGAAGTGACACTATTTGCCAGTAATATTTGGTCAGCTGGATTGGAAGTGAATGAAAAATGCCAAACACCAAGTAGCTCGAAGGACCAACTGTTGCTGTAGCATTAATATTTTATTAGCGTGTGGTTGAGAAACATCTTGTGTTTATATACTGTCACAAGAGTCGCTGGGGTTTAGATGCCAGTATTGGATTATATGTGTATATATAAGATGCTCAAAATCTAATTATGTGTCTGATTTCCAACAAAAAATAACATGGCTACATTGTTATTTTTATTGGCTGGCTCATGTTAAGATTTTTAAGTAACACAAATAACTACATAACCTCTAAACTGTTTAATTTCCAGAGAGTTATGGGCTTCCACTCCAGTCACACCCCCTCCACTCCCCACCCACACAGTTAAACAACTTAAGTCTTGGGTCACAATGTGGTTATGGGCAATTTTTTCTACACAAAACATCATAACCCTTCACTCCTTGAACATTTAGATTAATGGTTTGATAACAACAGGTCTTGTATGTATTATCTTGAGGCATTTTTGTAAAGCTGCATGATTTTCCCCGTCTGAAGGGAATATTATTTACCGCTGAAACCCAAGCAAGACGTTTTGAGGAGAAAACGACCCCTCTCAAGTGTTCGTTTTTCCAGAATGTGTGTGTTTTTGTTGTCTAGGTTTTCCTTGGTGGCAGTGAACAAAGCGTTCTACTGTGGAGTAGTTTCAGCAATCGCAGACACAGTGTCTGTACAGGGAGTTCCTGTCCCTGGCCCAAACCCACAGACCAACAGCAGAGAAGGACAAGGTCAACCGTTGCCTCTGCTTTCTCTTGGCATCAAGGCAGAGGAGCTTTACCTCACCCTCAAGTTGTTTTCTTCCAGGCTTTATGTGGATTTATTTTGTAGTGAGAGATGATAAATAGAATGTAACAAACCCTTAAAACATTAACATTTAAAACCGCGCTTCATCAATAAAACTGTAGGTTTAATTATCAATCAAAAACATAACAATACACAGAGGAAGATAAAGGGATCAGAATAAAGAAGAGGTAGGGGTGAGCTACTTCAAAGATTAACATAGGAGTTATAATGTGATGTATTTACAGATAATCATAATGCTGTTTAATGCAGTGTCTATCAGAGCCTAATGGGAACATAATTCAGAACAGCTTGCCACATTCTCCCCAAAAAAGGAATAGTTCCACATTTTGGGAAATACACTTATTCAATCCCTTGCCGGAGAGTTAAATGAGAAGTACAACTCTGATGTCTATATGGTAAATATGATTCTACCGCAAGCAGCCAGTTAGCTTAGCTTTGCAAGAAGACTGGAAGCAGGGGGAAACCGCTAGCTTTTGTTAGCGTCAGACAGCGCCAGACTAGCATTTTCTCCCTGTTTCCAGTTTTTAAGCTGAGCTAAGTTAAGTAGGTTCATATTTGTCGTACAGACATTAGAGTGGAATCAATATTGTCATCTAACTCTTGCCAAGAAAGCGAATAAGCATGATATTTCCCAGAATGTTGAACCATTCCTTTAACTTTAGAGAAATGCAATCGATTTCATCAGGTCATGCCTAGTAGAAAATTACAGCTGTATGCAATAACCGTTACCATAACTTCTTCCCATTGCTCCTCTGTTATAGGTAAACTCCATTTCCATCCATTTCCCAGTCAACAATAAATAGAAGATATTGCTCCTTTACCTGGGAAGTTTGGTAATTAACAAAGATCATGGCAATCTTAGTGACTTACAAGGGTAAGTCGGTTGTGAGTCGGTTTATGAAATATTTTACAGATCACGTAAGTTTAACTCTTTGCTTGGGTAACCAAAGATTACAAGACAATTATCAGAGGCTGGAATTCCAGACTGTGCTGCACATGATAAGAGAAGCTCAGCAGTTGTAGAAGATAAAAGCAGAGACACTCACCAATGAAAACACCAGAAGCCTTATCAGATTGCGATAGACTTTGTAGATCCTCCCTAATCTGTGCGTGTACTTGCTTTGAAAAAGCTTTCACTGTCACATTAACTATCTGCCAAATGTGATTCGTCACCTTGGTCTGTGTGGGAATTCATGCTGGTGGTTTTTTTTGTGTTTTTAAATGAAAGCTTTTACTCATTAAAGAGAATTGATTTACTTCTTTTTTTTTTTTCAAATTAGCTCCATGTTCCAGTGCTGTTCAAAGCAGACGGGTGATTATTCTTTCACAAGTGATAACATCTATTAAATCTGGGTAACAAGCTAAATGAATTGTAGCAAGTTAAAAGAGAGAGTGACAAGATAAATATCCCAATTGTGCTTAAATTGTTGATCTGTAAAAAAGAAATAACAGAAGAAGAGAATCTGCAGTCAGCAGAAACATCCCAGGATTTCATAACATGTCAGTCTTTAATACATTCAAATGATGCACACCATTATAAAATTCACCTCACAGGATATTACAGATGATGCAAGACTTATTTTCCATGGTATTACTCTGACAGAGAGCTTACACATCCTCACTGACAACTGCAGCAGGCCTGCAGCGGGATATCTGGCCTTTTAGCAATGCACCAATCTCCAGCGTCATTTTAGTTCCAGATTACAGAGTCCATGCTCGGGTATCTGCGCGACTGGCTCTCTACAAGGCTTCAGCTGCATTATGTGGAATCTGACCTTTGACTTCATGCTAACACTGACATCAGCCGGAGAAAACAAGGTTGTAATCTATGACAAAACCGGCCTCTGTGTTTTGACATTTAGACCTGACTAATATAATATATACTGCTTTTCAGATAGTCTGTAGGATTTTGCAATTAATTGGTTCTGCAGAAAACACATTTTGGCTACAGAGCAAGCTGAAGGGAGGAAAAAATCTCATTATCCAACTCTCACCAGTGAGCTTGTGCAATGTGTGACCAGTGATTTTGGAATGACGCTGATAGATTTGGCTTGTTTTAAAGTCCACTATTAAAAGTACAGCTGCTCAAAGTAATTGGCAATGCAAAACCAGCAACTAATTCTCAATTATTATAATATTACAATTACCATTAATATGATTAAAATCTTATGAAACTATTCTATATAAAGGATTAAAGGATATTTTTCATTGTCAAAACAATCCCACGAAAAGACCGAAACCAACAATGAATTGATCCTACTAATAAGTATTGCCTGGCTGTCAAAGCTTTATACTATGAATTAATTATTTGTGCCATAGAACTCCATTGTTGTCAAAACTATTAAAAACACAGAAATGAGACATGTTCCTTCATTACAATGAACGTGGGCACTGTAGTTTATTTTCAATACCTCATACACTGTTCTGCTGACAGAAGTACACACCAGAGCACCAAATGTGGATTAATCCACAGCTGAAAATAGTCCCCAACAAATACACTATTTACTCCTATTTTAGTGATGCTTTCTAAAAATACAGTGCCCAGCTGTTCTAGGAAATCACATAGCCTTTCAAAAAATGTAAAGTATACATTTATAACTTGTTTAAACTAGATTTACGTTGTTATGTTGTTATTAAATATTGCCAGCCTTTTCCTTCTTGCTGAGAGTTAGATGAGCAGATCAAAATGCCAGCCAAGAAATACACATGGCACATAACCCCCTGTAAAATTGCAACATGTTTTCATGTTTTACACCTTGATTTTGATCAGATTAAACAAACAATACATAATATTAATTAGGAAGCGTTTGAGATGCTTGTAGGTGGAGTGTGTTACCTTTGGACAGAGTCAGGCTAGCTGTTGCCCACTGTTTCACCTCAAACCCAAACAACTAAAGTCACTGGGTCTTTATCAAACTCCTGGACCAGAATGAAGAGAAAATACATTACCATACATTAATATGGCAAAATAACAACTTAAACATACTGTCCCTTTGCATTATGCAACAAAATGTGTATTTCCAAAAGTCTTTGATGTGACACAAGCACAACAGGCCTGCACTTTATGATAACAATACAATTTAAAGACATTATTGGCTGTGGTCATAGCTTATTTTAACAAATCATGCCCATGCAAGCCCTCCCTCCCTTGTCTACACCACATCCTAGTGAGTAAGAGCATCTCCAGACGCCGATGTACTCCGGGCCCTGCCTACTTCTCTACACCTACCGCATCATGTCATCACGGTCAGGGCCACTCGCTGAGTCGTAATTACCTCAGGCTGACACACACAACAAGGGAGATGCCTTCAAGTAAACACAGTCCAGATTCTGACCCTGCTCACTTCAAAGCTGGAGCATGCTGATAACAAAGCAGACCCTGAAGAGTCCCCCTCTCCCCTCCCGCGGAGAGCATGGCCTTGGCTCGCGGGGGGCCAATAGTGGTGGTGGTGTCAGAGAGAGAGAGGAGGTGTGAAGTGGCTTTTGACAGCACAGCACCTGCTGCGTCTTCACTACCAGGGAGCTCCTCGCCATTTGTCTCGACTGACTGGTCAGCTCGGACCGGGGGGGGGGGATTAGTGCTGGCGGGGGGTTCAACCAGGAGGCATGTTGATGATGGTGTTGAGAGAGGTGGGGGGATGTTGTTGTGTGATAGGACACACCTTCTGTCATCCCAGTGGAACATTCCAGCTGTCTGTAGCAACTAACACTGCTGTTGTGGGATGATGACGTGTCTGCCCCTATACAGGCCCTTGATTCATATCCAGTCCTATGCTCAGTGGCATGTCTCATATTGACGCTATCATCAGCGATCTCAAGCCAGAGGTTTTTTTTAGTGCTTCTTCAAACACAGAGGGCTAAATAAGTGTTAATCTGGACGTCATTAGCATTATCTTCTAATACAATCCAAATGCTGCTTGTTGCCTTTAAAGTCACGCCTTAACCCACATCACTCAGTGTCTTCCCGGTCTCTTATCAGCCACAGTTTTCTTTGCGACTCATGACACAGCTGGATCAGGTCTCCTGTGATCAGTCCACTGGAATGAAAGCATCGGTGCAGACCAGGCAATCTCTGAAAAAACTCAAAGGCTGTGGGTAAGGCAGAGGAATGCACCAATGACAAGAGATATTTGTGGTAGGGAAGACTGTGACTACTAGCTTGGAAAGACAAACAATCTGTTTCTCGGAGGGGGATTGCAATATTGATGCAGTGTTTATAAGACTCGTAATTGCAAGTATTCAGCTGCCTGGTGGGTTATGTTTGAAATATTAAAGTGCTGAAATATTTCCGACTCCTCTTGAAAAGCAGGAAACTAGCAATAGAAAGTTCTGTTCAACATAAATTTTAAAAAACTGCATTCCCAGGGGAGTTTTCACTTTGCTGTGGACAGTTTTGTTGGCTACTGTTGTATCTATTCTGTTCAAGTAATGAAATTTGATTCAAGCAAACAAACTACCAAAATATCAGACTGCAGTAACTTGGCTCAAGTACTCATTGAAAAATCTGTTAAAGTAAAAAAAAAAAAAAAAAAGTAGCTCATTAAAATCTTCCTCAGGCAATTAACACAAGAACAAACTTCACACTGTGTTCTTTAAATAAAAACAACTACAAATGAGTTCCATCAACAGAATCATTTATTGTGCAATAAACTTTTTGTAACATTGGCCACGGTTCAGACTTTTCAATGTATTGACTTCTTGGCTCATCAAACTGATAACAGGGGACATAAAGCACAAAGAGTGAATGAGTAAGTCAACTGCAAACTGAAACAGACAGTGACCCGTGGTGATGTGCCTATAAAATTTATTGGTACATGTCCATCTGGAAATTTTGGCAAGAGGACTCTCTACAATCAGGGGTTCATCCTTTAGTAACCACAAGCCAGCTCTAGCTATCAGATATCTCAGGTACAAAGTTGACATTTTGGAGGTCCTCACATCAGGTCCATAATGGATGGGTTCATCCTTTAGAAAGCATGAATATGCTCCATAAATCTTTATGTCAGCCTGCCCATTAAATCTTTATTTTTTTGGTGTACAAACTGATATTTTGGCCTGATGGAAGTGCTAAAAGAAAGGTGAGGGGTCAAAAAAGCTATAAAATATCCACAGCTAATTTCATGGAAATGAGACCTTTAGTTTTGTCATGGAGCAAAGGGTTGATGATCAAAAATACATTTTGACCTGATGGCTTTGTTAGATTCATCCTCTTGAAACCATGAATATCCATAAATCACATTTCATGGCCCGTAGCTGTGACATAATTTCTCTCAGATGAACCAAACTGTACAATTGACCAATATCTTCAATATTGTAGGGCAAAAATAATTGAAATAACTATTGTTCATCTCCAATTTCCGCTTATTAGAGATTGGATTACTATTATTGACAATATGTTATTTAAAGTAGCGGTTCCTCCAAAATAGGAACATAAATCTGAGAGGACAAGAGGTGATTAACAGGTTGGAAAAGCAAAAAGAACATGCTTCTGCATAACTGGATGAATTTACCTCTTCGGGCCCATACTTAAAGGGTTGAACTGGTCACAACCGGTTGACATATGTGATGTGGTGTCCCAGGTAAAAGTTATTTATAAATAGCTTTTAAAAAATTAATTAGTAATGAGAAAAATACAAATTCCTGTATACTGTTAAATAATGCAATACAACAGTCCTGTATAGGCTGAAGTTTCTGCTCCTACAGTTAAGAGGAGAAATTATTGCACTTTTATATATAAAGCAGTCCAAAACAACATAAAGTACAGCCTCTAAATGCATCACAGACCTAAGTCAACACAGACATAACTAATGTAGTATGAAATTTAAAAGAACATGTTATGTAAAGTAGTATTTTCTGCAGGGCTGCTGTGTTGCACTGTGTAATATTTTACAGTAGTACAACATTTGTGATTTAGTACTTGGAAATGCACCATGCTGCAGTAAAGATACAGATTATCTACATGGCTTTATTTATTTCTTTTTTTTAATCCACTAAGATCCTTGTCGAGCAAAGGAGTCCTACCCATTCCCATAGAAGCTTCTCCGGAGGTTCTTGTCCTGTTGAGGCTTGTCAGCAGAGTACAATACCCAGAGTCTGAATAATGTGGCCGGGAGCTAGTTTATTCAAGCACCTTTTGTTTGCGCTCAATACTCACCTCTTCCCTTGACTGATGATCAGATAACCCCTAGACAGAAGGAAAAAAATCCTAACTATCTCTAGAGATGCCACAGCCGCCACTGCCTCTTTGCAGAATGTTTCTCTGTGTGTATTATAGACTGATTTCATACCCCTTCATGGTTTGGAGCTAACACATCAATCTAAGAAATCCCCCCAAAATACCTCAAAGAAACATATTCAAGTCCTAAATGTGTTGTGGATGGTGCCTAATACCACTCAGAGGCCCAATGTCATGCCAAACTACAGGGCGAGCGTTTCTCAAGCCCCCAGAGTATTCTGTTTCACTATTTACCCATAAGTTAAGAGAGGTCATGCAGTAATGTGTGTGTCCCCGAACAGCTGCTATTTGATGTCAGTACCTGGGACTCTACGGGGCTATGCATATTTCTATGACAAGCTCACACAATTTAGATCCAGTTAGTCTTGTGCCTTAATAGATGGTCGTCATCGGATATTAAGTTAGATGAGAAGATTCATACCACTCTCTTGTCAAAGGTAAGCCGGTTAGTTTAGCTTAGCATAAAAACTGGAAACAAGGGAAAACTGATAGCCTCGCTTTGTCCAAAAACCAACCCTTCTAAAGATCACTAATTAACACATTTCATCACATTTCTTTAATCTATTCAAAAACCAAAGTATACAAATTACAAATTGTGGTTTTATGTGAGGTTATGTCCTCAGTGACTTCCTGGAGTCTTGTCATCATGTGGTTGCTAGGCAACCACTAGAGAGCACAGGAAGTCACTGTGCCCGGCCACAAAATAGTCCAGCACATAACTCCCAAGATCTAACATAACTTTAGAGGTGCTGTTTTTATTTTTATTTTGTGACCTTGGGACAGATCCAGGCTAGCTGTTTCCCCCTTTTTTCAGTCTTTATGCTAAGCTAACAGGCTGCTGGCCTTACATTTACTGTACAGACATGAAAGTGGTAGCGATCGCATCATCTAAGTTCGGCAAGAAAGCAAATAAGCATAGTTCATTTACAAAAGCCACAAAAATATCCCATCCTGTCTTATTCATTGTATTCTAAACATTCATCAGTCCCCCCTCCCTCCATTTTTAGCTCATACAAAAAGAATATGTGGTAAGCAAAGTACCTAGTGCCTCTGAGGAGCTCAGAGCATCTCTGTTGTGTTTTGCTGCTTTGTTGAGGCTGTTCATGCTGTTGCTGTGGAGTGTAAAACCACTTAGTAAAGGCTGCTGGCCAGACAGCTTTTCCCAGCCCTGATTCATCATAATTAGGTCACTGGCTCGGTCTGCTGGCCTCTCAGGGATCATGTCACACTCACGCTCTCACGTACACTGTGCACCGATATGCCGTCCAGATATAATCAGTGATCAAAATAATATACTACGATGTGCAGCAATCTTCGTCATATTTACATACAACCTTTTTTTAGCACAATCCATGTCTATTTATTGTCTCGAGAATCCTTCTCCAACTAGTTCGCTGCTCTTCATCTGTCTCCTCCTGTATGATTGGTATAGATTCAGAGAATAAAATCAATTAAGGATAATAGCTTTTACGTTGCATTACCTCATCAGTGGATGTCATGAAAAGTGCTCCATAACATGTTCTATATTCAGAGTATGTAATGGATTGGGGGAAAAATACATTTAGATGCAGAGCACTTCCCACAACAGGTAAACACAGTGAGGATATTAATTTGAATAAATGGCTCTGGACACAGCTGCACAATTAGAAAGCAAATTCCATTTCCATGATGATTATTTGTCTTTAAAAGTCCAGTGCATTCTGTTTTGTAATTTCTCCTCCTTATCAGGATGTGAATGAACGCAGCCACAGTTGCGATTGGACCTAAACAGCTGGTAAATATGCAACTGGCATAGACCTACCCCACTGTTAATTTGTTGCTCAGAGCAGAATTGATTGAAATAGAATAATTACCTCTAAAACAGGCAATCCAGTGTGAGGATGTGGTGCTTCTGCCCAGCCTGTAGCTCGCACAAGCTGGATGGAGTTACCTTAAAGATCCCGGAGGACAAACTACCATGTGTGCTGTAATTAAAGTAAACATTTACCAACATTACGTATTTAGAGGTTCTACAAGTCCTCATTAATATTCTCCAGATCTGTTTTTTATCATCTCATATCTTCGTCATTAACTGATACTGTGAATCTTTTTTCTCATTTAAAAGACAAAGGAACTATTGGTGCCTAAAACTCATTATGATAACCAATTACTGACAAGCAACACAGACAGTATATATGTGAAACTCCAGTGGGATCAATTTGCTTGTAACTTCTGATGGCTGTCAAAACATCCTTTGAAAGAGATATACCAACCTTTTATTTTGTCTTTCTAAATGAGGAAAATATTAATATTGCATGTTTTTGAAAATGCTGGTGCTGAAAATAACAATCAAAACATCCTTCTTGTTGTGAATACAAAATGAAATGAAATACCTCAACATGATCTATTTATAGTGATAAAGTAGAACAGGTGACATGCCTACACAAATAATGGTGATATGGTTGGTTCTTCAGTAAAAATGTCTTATTTGAGTTTGTTAAAACAAAAGAGTTCACCTTGAATACTTTATATAAGTTTCATGCCAACCACCAGATAACATGCAAAGAAAACTTCTGACAATTTGAGAAACTGGCTTTTCCCTGTTGACACCACAACGCAAACCCCATCTTTTCAAGTTTATCCACTCTTTGAAAAGAAACATTATCTGTGGTTGTAAATGCCAACATTGAGAATAGAACACTTTTAATCTGTTCTAGTCTTTTAACATCTTCACGCACAGTACTTGGTTTATCCTGGTTAAAGCACTGATTAAATTAACTTTTTGATGATGGCAATAGATTAAAAGTCAGGGGATCACTGCTAAAGTTCTTACAATTAATCCTGAGGGGGACATTTATGTCTGTGCTAAATTTTATGGCAATCCATCCAATTGTTTTTGAGATAGTTCACTCAAAACCACAGGAAAAGTCAGGGGATCAACAAAGTCATTAGAAAGAATCATCTGGGGATCATGAATGTCTGTACAAAATGTGCCAATCCATTGAGAAGAAGTTGAAATATTTCATTGGATAAGTAAAAACTTAAGAGAAGAATTCAAATGATTAACACGCTCATTATGATTCATCCTCTGGGGACCATGAATGTCCACTTAATAGTTGTTGAGATATTTCAGTCAGGAGTGACGTGGTGGACGACCAACAGACCAACATTGACATCCATTGGGCCAGCATGGTGACACATCTACTGCCTAAAGATATCAGGGCAAGTATTTAGTACTTAAGGCTGTTTGGATGTTTGGGATTTAACAAAAAGTAAAGCCACATATCATCACCATGGAAACAAAATTAAACATTGTGTTTACAAATTATATGACCCAGGAGATAGCATGTATGAGAACAAAAGAATGGGCCCATAAATCAAGCCCTGAGGAACTTCTTATATGAGATTCACTCAAGAGAAATATGAGTTTCCACTGGTGAAATAAAAGTTTCTGTTTGAGTGGAGGGAGATGAACCAGTCAAGCGCGGGGCAGGTAATACCACCCAGTGCTTACGGCGTTCAAATTTTAAATTGGATGATCAACGGTGTCAAAGGCAGCTCTGAGGTCTGAAAGGATTAAAAAATGAGCAATTTGCTGCATCCGCTTTTCAAAGCATGACATCATCATTATTCAAATTAAAAGCAGGTTCTCCCCACTTAGTGTGACAGCAGCTTCACATCAAACTATGAGTCTCATGCCTCACTTTGTGAAACTGACAACCATTCAGAGTATTATTTGATAACTCTGATGTCTGTCTAGCATCACCTTGTCGTGAAAATGCAGTGAAGAGGACTCTGAAAACATTATTTGCCTGGATGGTCTCTATTCCCATGGAGGAAAGAGACTCAAGATTCGACTGTAGAGAGCTGCATATTGAACGAGATACAATCCAAATGAATTGCCATATTGTGTCATTGGCAGCAAAGCATCTGGTTATATGCTGGTAACCTTTTTAAAATCTTTATATATGCACGACACAGCTCCTCTTGCATATTTTGAGATCGCAATCTTAATTATGAAATTCTCTGAAAGGTCAATGGGTTATATTGAATCCAAATTCGATTGACATGACCAAGCCATAAGACTCAAACTATCCAAGTTTAGTGTAATTGATCACAATCTTAACAAGATAATAAAGATAAAACTCACAGAGTTTCAATGCTTCAAAATCTGCTAACACAGGTTTATTAGGTTACACCTTACTTTAACCTCCCCTAGTTCAAATAAATAGCAGTAAACATATGCACACCATAATGTAATTAAAAGGACATTTTAAGTGTTTTAGTGTTTGTCAACTCCTCCTATGTGTAACATGGCCTGGACAGTTATAAGAGTGAAAAGGTATTTATACCATAAACAAATACTGTATCAATATAATAAATAATTAATAGTGATTAAAATATAATGAATGAATACATACATAAACTACTTCCTATTTAATATTCAAATACATATAAAGACGTTATTATTTTATAATTATGTATTAATTGTTTATATACTGCTTATAAATGGTAAATGAGGTTCTTAAAATAAAAAAGGACAACTCTAAATCCGTCGAATCACCTGTGGCCACAAAAGACCATGTTGTTTACAGAGATGATGTTTAACAGCTGTGGTCATGGGATTTAGTGGGTTGAACGTTAAGGAGGAAATACAATCAAGTAAATATGATCACAGGTTCTTTTGACAGCCGACCTCTGCTCAACAAGAAGGCAACAAAAAGAGACCACAGAGCTATTGATTAAGACAACACAGCCTCGTCTGTCTCTGCTGGACTCTTCACTTCAGCGCTTATAATGATACACTGAACAAAAAATCCTTTCTGACCTACGTGTAGGGTCACACGTCTGCAACTTGCCACACATCAAAGAGGCGTTCAAGCTCCAACTACTAAACTAAAATGCAATTTCTTTTTTCAGCAGCAGTTTATGCCCCTTTACATTAACCCTTTTACTTAATGAGATAAACACATAGGACTATAAAAAATAAAAAAAAACTTCAAAAGAATTCATATCCCCTGGTGATTAAATTACGCACGCTCGATCTGCATGAATCCAATTTATCAACAAATAGAGCGCCGATGCAAAGGACGCTACACAATTGGAGGCAAACAGTATTATCTGGAGAATATGCACCTCCAGCTTAAAGGCAGAGCCATTCTATGTAGCTACCCAGTCACTTGAGAAGACAACAAAAATGAAAGAGAATGGTTTTTAACAAGATGCGGAAGCTCAATAAACAGGCAAACATTCCTCCAGGCTGTCGGAGTAAAGGGGAATACACAATCATCTCTTTCCTGATGTGGTGGGGTTAGAGAGGAGGGCTGGGGATCACTTCTCTGCTAGGACAATCAGCCCTCAGAGGATGCCCTTAACTTTATTTGTTCCACTTGATGGTCATAAAGGAATCATGCTCCCTGATTCACGATAAAACCAGCAGGTTTCTGAGAGCTGTGCCCTGCTTCACAGCTAACTCACTGCTCTCTGAGGCTGCTTGGGATTTTTATGTCGCCCTATGCACTTAAGTGTGTTGAGTGAGGACATTTATTTTACATATGATACAATATACGTGACAAAATAAAAGAGTATTATAGAGTTTTATGAATTCAGGCTTTAATAATAGTGAAAAATCTAAAGCATGGACTGACAAATTAAATGCATAGACAGCTAAAATAAAGATGATGGCGCCAAAATCATTTTTTCTTTTTGCACTATAGCTGCAACAGTTAGTGGACAAATCAAATAACTGACTGACAGAAAAGAATCTGCAACTATTTTGATAATTTATTAATCGTTTTGGTAATTTTTCAAGCAAAAAGGCAGGATAGTCTCCGAGAGCTTCACATCTTCTCACATGTGAGGTTTTGATGCTTGTCTTTGTGTTATGTGAAAGCAACCTAAATATTTTCTGGTTTTGGACTGACAGCAATTTAAATAGATAATTTTGGGGCTGACAATTTTGTAACATTTTATAGACAAAAATGAATCGATAAATAGAGAAAATGATCCGGTGATTAAACAATTATCAAGTGAATTGTTAGTTGCAGACTTGATTTGTACTGAATATGATAAACATATGTTGATTTTCATTGACTGGGAATAAACAAATGAAATTTAACCATATCTTCACAATATTGTAGCACAGAGATTCTTCTTTTTCAATCTAATTGCAAGAACACCCACAGGGTATCTACCTACATTTGGCACCTACGCATTCGCAACTTAAACACAACAGTGTGACTGTTAACAGTCTCCACACCTAACAAATATTTGATCTCACATTCTTTAACACATCCTCTAATAGCCATATGCTTTAAAACAAATGAGTTCCTGCTCCCTCTCCTCCCCTTCTCCTCCCACTATCATCGCAACAGCTAAATCAAATATTCATGTTGGAGGGGAAAGCATTTAACACATTGTTGTTATCTGAGAAATCAGTCATGCAGTTAATTGTTGTTGTAAAAAGGGAAAATCTTGCAAGATTATGAAGCTAATTGGCATTATGCATTAATTCTTTCGCCTCTCAGACACCATTATGATGAAGTGTTTCATATGGAATTCAAGATATTAGATTCTCCAAAGAAGAGTGAGGACAAACAGCTTCACTATCTCTGCAGTATCTGAGTGCCCTCTCGATGGCACGTTCTTTTTATGAGGCAAACGATCTGAATAATAGGACCTGCTGCTTGTAACGTTTTCACATTAGGTCATGGCTGAGGTTTCCAAAGTTTGAGTGGACCTGTTGCTGGGGTTTGTATCCTCCTGGTTGCACCTGCTCTTCAGAGAGGTTGTTGAAGAGCCCCGGAGCCACCTGGCCCAATCCAAAGAGCGGCGGCAGGCACCTGGAATAGCTTCACGGTGACTCACAGTGAGGAGAATCTACCTACAGGGGAGTTCAGTCCCTTGCAGCGAGGAAAAACAAGTGTCTATTTGTCAGATCACATCTTTCAGGTCAGCAGTTTTGGGGCATTAGGGCAAACAGGAACACACTCGGTGGTTTGTTAGAAAGAGTTCAACTTTGACTGTATCCCTTCAGGCACTGCACTTTTTGTGCTTTAATCTCTATCTGCTTCAAAAACATATGGTAAAAGACAACAAAATGTTGCCCGAGGAAGTCTATTTAATCCTTGATGGCAAACATCCCAGAAATTCAAGGAGGCTGTCAGAGCAAATGCAAATTTGAGCTTTTTGTGAAAACATTAAAATCTAGATATCTGAGCACCCTGTGTCCTTGCAGTGATTGCTGTGATTGAGCAGGTAGATAAAAAACAAACACACACATTAAATTACATACTCGATGACATGAGTTTCAAAATTAGGATTACTAGTTAAAAAGAACTACGCCCTCACATTTAAACTTTACACACACTTGGGTAAAGAAATGGGCCCTCAAAGGGTATAACAAGTGAGTGCAGATCAATATAGCTAGTATGTGTTAAATTTCAAGATTGTTTGATGTCTGGACAGGTTCACAGGGAACAGGTTCAGGCCTGATTCAGAGCTGAGTCACCTCTCTCCTGATTTTTACATCTCCATAACATGAGATGGTGCAAGCTGGATTAAATATCATTTACTTTTGTTATTAACTTATTCCATTTGAAACGTGTGACAATCAGCGAGTCTGCTCATACACCAAAGCAACTGGAGGCTTCACAGATGAAACAAGCGACTTGAAAGATGCCAAAAGATTTATACAAAATGTCATGAAACTTTATTTTTAAAAGTGTCATGAGAATATGAAAATATCAAAATCATTCAGCATCACAGTTTTCACTGTTAATATACAATCATCTCAGTCACGCTTACATTCAATATATAAAAATATAAAAGGAAACACATATTATTGCCAAGTAAAACTGAGGCACTTTTGAAATTCTGTTTTGCTATTTGAGTGCTGGCAAACTGTTTCTAACGACTGTGCAAAAGTAATAATAATTTCACCCTAAAAACTACGTTTGCACTTGTTCCCTAAGTAACAATGGCTTCAGTATTCCTCTAGCTGTATATATTTATACTATCATTCATAATGCGCCTTTTGGTATCGTTTGTGTGGTTCGTATAAAATAAGTGGAGGACTGCATAACAGCCATTGAGAACACTGCAGATAACATTTGCGAAGGCATATAAAACATTCTAGACATGCAGAAAAGTGCATGAATAGCACAGGTAGGTGAGTACATGGTATGACAAAGCTCAGCACTGATTGCAATCACAGAAACACTGCTTGAAACGAGCATGTGAGCACAGAGCTATTTCTCACTCTGAAATGAAATTGACCGCTCGTAGCAAAAAAAAAAGAAAAAAGAAAGTCTTGGGAACAAACCCCCCTCTCCGTGTGATTCCCTGACAGTTCTCCTGGGCTTGGAAAAATAAAGGCCACAGAGGGTTGGGTTTTTTTTATTCTGGTGGTGGAAAAGTATCCCAGTTCAGTGTGCTACACAACAACCAGATTCCTCATGCTTGTGCAGAAGAGACATCCTGGAGAAGGTTTTGGAGCAGTTCTTGCATTGGTATTTTTTCACATCCGAATGGGTCTGTAGGTGAGCCCTGAGATTGGACCTGTCTGCGAAAGCCCTGTTGCAGTGAGGGCAGGAGAACGGTTTCTCTCCTGTCAAGGGAGAAATGAGAAAGAAGACATTGTCAAGGATAGCACACAGGCACATTGGAATAAATATGATGTTACAGAGGCACCTTGGCCTGTTATTTCTGGCAGGTTGCAACACAGTGTTTTTAAAGAAAAGCCGAGTAGATTCTGTTGCTGATTGATTGTAACATGACATTTGTTCAAAAAAGGCTATATTCTTCTTTTCAACACGCCATAAAAATAAGCAATAGTAATAAGTAATAACATTCTGTGCTGAGCTGAGCTGCACATATGTTTTTTTTTTACAACAATTGCAGCCTCAGTATATAAAAAGAAACTGTTGTAAGCTGTATAACAGATCTACTGTTGCTGTTAAGGCTTTTAAATCATGTACCAGGTCGAACACAATTAGTCTGTGCTTTCAAAAGCCATCAGTAACTATTCTGCCTCCTCAGTGAGAAGGCCCCTCTGTTATTCCACGTTCACTCACCAGTGTGCGTCCTGATGTGTCCTTGGAGCAGCCACGGTCTGGAAAACGCTTTCCCGCATATTTTGCAAACACAAGGCAAAGTGTGAGTCCTGATGTGCATTTTGAGAGCTCCGAGGCTTACATACTCCTTCTCGCAGTATTTACAACTGAAGGATTTCCTCGTTTGGGCGTCGCAGTGCAGCTGTTTATGCTTGAGCAATCCAGAGTACGTGGAGTAGGACTTGCTACACAAACTACATTGGAATTTCTCTGCCTCCACTCCGTGAGGGTCTGTCAGCTTGGGCAGCATCTGCTCGTCTTCATCACTCCTCGGGCTTTCGGAGCCGCTGTGGTCTTTAGAGGAGGCGTCGGAGAGCGATGAGGGGTATCCGGAGATGGGAGAGAGGTCACTGGGGAGCGGAGACAGCGGCAAGTTGCTGGTAGTCCACACTGTGATGGGACTGTACGCCGCCGGGCTCAGGATCTCCGGCTGGGGGATAACGGGCAGTGGAAGGCTCCTGTAGATGTGCGGCGTGAAGAACACTGAAAATAAAGAAAGCAAAATGAAATGAATGATCACATGTCGCGTGTCATCGCTTGAGCGAGGAGCATAGATTTCTGAGGAAGGCGACAAAGTTTTTAAAACAAAAAGTCACGCGACTGCACGTAAGAAACACAACTTTTGTACAACTCTGTAAAGTTAGACAGGTCCTTTACTTTAAAAAACTTTACCTGTTGGGCTCTCCAGCTCACTATAATTTGGCTTCTTTGCGGAGTTTGTGTGTTTCTTGACCAGAAATGAGCGTGGCATCTTGGAAAACAAGTGGACAACTTTTGGCAAACTTTTTTTTTTTTCTTAGAAAATACAGCGTTGAGCGTCAGTTTACTGTGTGAAGACGGAAATCCTTATTGCTTAAGTCCAGTGGAGTGTCATGGTGCTGCGCTGTGCTCTTGGAAACAGTGCATGGGGAAGCTGTAAAGAGCTGTAAATACTCCCTATCAGGTGCATGGGAGGAGCCATCTACATATACTGGGAGCTCAAACCAATTAAATCTCGCTTTTACCACGGAGTTTTTAAAAAGAGCCTTTAGCCTATAGGAGCGCGTGACACACGAGGGGCTGGGATAGTGCCATTTACACTTAGACAGGTGCTTTGTGCTAGACTTGAGTGTGTTTCAAGGATGCAAGTGGACATGTCATCATACAGTTGGCATTGGCTGTTACACAGAGTGGCAGTAAGCAGCAGCAGCAGCAAATTACCAAGATAAAACCATTAAAAACTTATTTCAACTACAGGGAGATCATGAAAGAGTTAAGTGCAAGGAAAAGAATCAGAGCCACGGGGTGACATAGACAGAGTTATTTAAAATGCCATTGCTAATGCAATCACTGCAGCACAGTGTACATGGTGCTACTGATGATAGTGTTACAAACCTCTGGGGACTTGATTATCCTGTGGCATATTTGAATTGGAGAATACCAACAGCACCACTCCTAATGATGATGATAATGACTCAACTGAAGGAAGAGGGAAGGTTTGTTTTCTATATGCATACACATGTATCTGTCTCCAAATCGACCGAAAGGACACATTTGTGACTTCATGCTCAAAAACAAACAACTGGACCAAACGGCATGCCGCTATCTTCAGTCTGTGGCCTCGCCAATGGACGGCCCTTCCGAATTCAGTTGTGTGTGTGGGGAAAGCCACACATTCCCTTGCCTATAATGCAATAAGGCATTCCTTCTTGAAATGTAAATTCTCTGTAGTTCCCTCTCAAGGTCACACGTGATACCATAATCAAATGTATCCCTGCTGCTTCTGCTGCTGCTCCTTAACTGGACAGGGGAGAGGCAAACTTAGCAGTCTACGCCCCCTTGTGTTCAACTCCGTTTTTCTGGGAGAGGTGTGAGTTGAACATCTAGATGTAACAAGGCAGAAAAATAAAAGAAACACACAAAGGCAAAGGCTTAGCTATGGTGATATTGAAAAGCAGCTCCTGGAGCGGTTTGATTGGCTAGGTCAGCAGATATGAAAAGCTGCTTGTGTCTGGGGCAAGCCTTAAGTTAATTGTGAACTGCTTATCTTATCTAGAAAACATAATTGCAGATCATGAATAGTTTCCCTTTGTGCCTGCTTGGATTATAAAGGGAAGGGAAGGTTATCTGTGCATAATAACTCCCGGCTACTGTCACACATTCAGCACTCTGTATGGCAAGTGGGATGGTCCAGCGAAAAAACAACGTGCACCGTAGAAGATAATGCTTTCAAATCAATATTGCCCACCAACCAAACCATATCCAAGAGAAGCAGATCATGCGTGGCCAGGTGAAAAATGCCTTCTTGCAATTTTCATGCTTGAGTACTGTTCTCTGCATTCAGAGCATGTGGATGCTCTTCTACTGACAGAAGTGAAGGAGGGAGTGAAAGCGTGGTGCACCGACTCAAATCATATCACCAGTTCTGAAAAGCAGAGGCTGTAGTTTACGAGCACGGAATTAATTAACAGAAAGGAAAGTCGTGTATCCTTGGCCCTGCAGTGTGTCACGGCAGGATAGTGTAACGCTGGCCAGAATGTGCTTAATTAAAACATGAACACGCTTTTGATTTCTGGTCAAGCACAGGTAAAGGGATAACACTGAGCTTTGCTTTCAGAGGCAGCATCTTAATACAACATTCAGGTGTTGTCCACTAGACAGTCTAGGCGTCTTAATCTTCTTTTATCTTCCAGCAATGTGGTAAAATTATAGACAGTGTTCTGTTGAATTTAAATAATTGCCCATCATTCATCATGTTCTTTTAAAAAAACCTTAAACAAACATTGGTAACCTCAAACTTACAGTTTTGACTGATAAACAACTGGAATGAGCACTAATTCTTTATATATTTTTTCGGTCTTCATTTATTTTTCTTTTTTTCTTTTGCTCTTTTTCTTTTGTTCTCATTTTGTAATTGCCTTTCCATCCCTCATTATTTTTATTTTATGTAATCCCTCTTATCTTGCCTTGAGTTTTTTGGAGCGTTCTTTGTATAGGCTTTTAGCTTCCTACTTTTCCTCCACAGGCATTTGTTTACTTTTAGTCCACTTATATCTGAGAATATGTAGGTGTATGTAAATATATTTTATACATGCATCTTTTATAACAGCTGTATTTTTTATGTGCAAACAAACAGATTAGAATTTGTAGAATGTATCAGGAACATTTAATATTCATGACTAAATATTGTTATTGTTATCAATACTGAAATCTCAGCTCACCTGCTTCTTCAAGACTGTGTGGATATAGTTGATCAGATTTTCCTGACAATTATGTTAACTGTTAATTCTGCTCATTTCTGATTGGGGCATGGAAGTATGTGACATCCCCTTTTTCCAACTGAGCCCCGCCCACTTTAGATCAGCGATTAAAGCTCAGACAGAAAACACAGAAGCATCTTACACATAACATGTGTAAGATGCTGATAGTAAGAAGCTGATTGAGACAATTATGTTTTCACCGATGCACCGATCCACTTTTTCTTTTCTGATTCCGATTTTGATATGTCAACTCTGTGTCCATATCGAGACACCAGTGCTCTGTTTTTTCCTCAAATTGAAAATGTGTATATATCTCACTGAACTCTTGGAATCATTTTGATGTAAGGTAACAAGAGGCCAGGGATTGCTAAGGTAATGAGTCGACAGCTGGTCATGACTAAAAGATTGTAACTGGTAGCGGAAACACAGAATTCTTTAATGACGAAATTGTGTTTATTGTGGACGGCTGATACTCGATCCACTTGAACCCTATCCAGTATAAGAGTATCAGATCAAGACATCCCTGAGACAGGTACAGGGAGGTCAGATCGGTTAAATGTACAATAAGGTCAAATATAGCACTCTTACAAGGCCTCTGGTGAGACCTGGAGGCTTTACAAGAGCCATAATCTGGTTGTGAATTAGCTTTGGTGTGCTAATGGATCACAGTTCAGCCGTTAAGGAGGACAGGGGTGGAGAGACAGTGGGAGACACTGGTAGAGGTTGCTGTAGTATAGCGAAGCACTTCTATTTAATCACACCGGCAGATAACCCTGAGATGTGCAGGACCAAACAAGACTACTGGTCCAGAGGTGCAGGCTCTGACCTTTATTAACAACCCTTTCCGAATAGGAGACTCGATCTGTGTTGGGTTTTACACTGAAATGCCCACGTGCTCCTCAAATGATGAATAAGAGCTGACTGTGACGTGCTGCCTGCATGGGTTGGCAGGCAACATGTACCGTCAGAAGAGTCAACTTGCATCATGTTGGGGGGGTGGGGGGGTAGCGGGAGTCTTCAGCTGGCACGATGACACTATGGAAAAGGGGGTGCACCTGGTCAGCTTTGCGCAGCTGCTCACGCGAGGGCCTCGGGGAGAGTGTTCAAATACTACTGAGTGAATGAACGCATACAGTACGTGGCTACACTGTGTGTGTGTGTGTGTGTGTGTTCATTGACAACACAAACTGAGTCATGAGAGTCTGACTGTGCAAGACTGAGAAAATCCACCCATGCCTTTTCTTTTCTCTCTCTCTCTCTCTCTCTCTCTCTCCCTCTTTAAAATGCCATTTAGCTCCGGAAAGTTGTAACCCACGTGCACAGGCACAACTGGCCTTTAATATAAAAATAACTTAGAGGAATGGGCAACAAATCAAATGTTGGTATGAATCACGAGTGAATTCAAACACACACACACACACAGAGAGAGAGAGAGAGAGAGAGGACCGCAGTGCACGCAAATGTAATTTGGCAGAAGCAGAAAAAAACCGCTTTGTGAAATGTTTGTGCCTCTTTAACACGAGTGTAACGTCGGACAAGAGGAGCAGACGTCACTGGAAACAGTAAGAAAAGTGGAATCATGTAATATTTATGGATCCGGAGTTGTGCTGGTGCCTCGGGTAAACGAAGTCGATTGACGCGCGCGTGAAACCAGCCGCATGTGATTCCCAGCTTCAGTCATTTTGGCAGCGCGATGCGAGAGAGAGAGAGAGAGAGAGACGGACACGGAGCTGTGAAACTGGACCCCTCTGCCAGAGATGTCGACGGAGAGGAATCCCTGAAACCGCCGCCGCCGAGGAAATATGGACAAATCTTGTTTAGTGGGCTGCTCTTTCTCTCGGTTTTTGCACATCGCTACAGAGTAGAGTGGATCAGGATGCCGTGTGGGCGATGCTGCCACAAGGGATACATTGTGATTTCGCAGAGATGTTTTAGCAACCTTTGCATAAATTAAAATAAGAAAACCCGTCACACGAGGGATTGGGAGTCCAAAGGGATCTAATAAGACATCACCACCTGTTACTAGACAATCAGGTAAGCCTCACGGACCTTTTTTCCGCTTTCACATGTACAGTGTCTCATAATAGGAGTGCATGACGAACGTAGGTAGTTAATTATTTCGCCAAATAGCCACGAAACGAAACATTAATCTTTTTACAATGTACTTTTTTGAGATGCAATTAGCCTTGATGCTGCGCACCATGCAATATTTACGTACCAATCACCCACATGATCCGATGGATGATCAAGCATCGCACCCTCTACCAGTCACGTTTGTGTGATGCGCTGAACAATTCACTTGTGATAGGCCTCTAGTTGAAACACCGTTTCATTACTGTGTGATTTGCAGGGAATCCGTGGGCTTGCAGGGACCTTTACATTGCATCAGTGCAGGTACACACGAGCAGCACCCGCAGTTCCTTCCAGCCAGTGCAGTGGCAGCAGACCTCTTTTCATCCATAGTGCTGTTGGTACTCTCTCTGCGCTGGACGCCAATAATCGACTACATACCTACTTTTTTTTTTAAAATAGGCCGTTTTCTAAGTCAAACGTCACTGAAGTATTCATACATCGCTTGTCAGTCCCTCCTACTTGCCTCTCGATCCTGCCCAGCTTCTTCTAGGTAAAAAGCATCAAGGCAACATCCATCTGTGATAAACCTGAGGAGTATTTCAGCACAGCCTGCTGCTGCTGCTGCTGCTGCTGCTGCTGGTCCAGTGTGTTTTATTAGTCTCCCTGGAAAGCTCCTGAATCCTCCAGTTTTCCCACAAAATGTATATTGCTTCTTGAACTGTAAACTGGTGTGGCTTGTGTTTTCTCATTACGAGCTGCAGGGTGACAGACAATCAGTGCAGTTTGTTTCTAAGAATCCCACTGAGATGTAGAAATCAGACTTCACATCAGTGATTTCTGCTTATCTGTCCTCAGCACAGTGTGCTCATACAAGGATATTGAGCCGAGCCGAGCTGAGCCGAGCTGAGCTTGTCCATTCCCCGATCGTAGGTCACTTCCTACAGAGGAAAAGACGTTGACATGTCATTGACAATTTTATGCCCTATAGCACACGCATCCCATCCCCCCTATTTCTGCTTATGTCCTAAATCAAAGAGCAGTTTGGCCAAGTGACAGGGGTACACTGGCAGGGAATCAGGCCTGAGTGAAATAGTGTCAGTCACGTCTGGTCTATATGTCAGGTGGGAAGAGAGAGAGAGAGAGAGAGAGAGAGAGAGAGAGAGAGGGAGAGCGAGCCAGGGACAACTTGTTTGAATTCTCCCTACTGTGGCGCAGTCTGGATCGGCTGATAACTGGGAATAAGGAGCCTGTCACAAAGTTTTACCCAACACAATCACAATCTAAAGCATACTGGCATCAGTCACGATCTGTAAACAAAGTCCACGCTGCTCAACAAAGAGTTCCTCCACACTTTCTCTTCCCTACTTAAGTAATCAATAACTTGCTGTTGTTTCTCCTGCAGCTGAATCCCAGTGGGGCATTTAGAAATCTGGACTAGTTAAATGTCTTGAAATGTACAAGTGGGATAGGTTGTCCTAGGGCATTACTAGGAGCAGTGAATGTACGCATTGACATCAATTATGTATGTTAACACATTCAAAGTGCTGTTATGCTCCCCCAGCATCACCCAGCAGCTTGATATGTAACAGTTGCTCTGAATATTCAAGGGTTACACTTTCAGTATTCAAAGTTAAGCTTAAGTTCATTTTTAATGGCAGGCTTTATTCAGTGACCTATTTTGACCAAAAAGAATGAGAGTGCTGTGCTGAAAATGATGCACACAAAAAAAAACTTGCCACGCTCCCAGAGAATAATGGAGAAAGTAGCCCTGAGTTTAGGGAAAGTTAAAAGATAAAAACTAAAACATGATCTTGCAGATTTTTGTGCATTTAAATTGTTTGTACCTCAAAACAGAGCAATCCTTTAGCATTTTCCTCCAGCAGTTGTTCTATCCAAAGGGCACCCGGGAGAGCCTACAGTATGTCACTGTGAGGCTGGACATCTTCATTACAATCCAGCCCCAGAGCCCAGCAGCAGTGAGAAAAATGCTGTGAGCCTTTTTATAGCAACTCTTTGACCGACCAACCATACAAACAGCTCCAGATGTTGAATTCACAGAGGAGAAGCCATATGCTTTTATTGTGGTGTGATGTATGAGCAGAACAAAGAAAAGAAAACAAGATATATCTCTCTCAGAGTGCAAATAGTGGTGGTCTGTGCCACAAAGTCACTGTCATGCAACAAGAAAACCATTAGTCTGGCTTAGCGAGAGACTGATGGCTAATGAAGCGAATGCACACCAAACTCTCGTGACGGGGAAGACAGAAGACACAACTCTCATTTATATGCGCCCCATATACCAGCCCATCTGATTTAGAGGTTCAGGACTGCAACTCAGACCAACGTACTGGAAGCTACATGTTAGGTGATAAGTAAAAGCAATAAGGGGTTAGATTATACATAATGATTTATGATACTAGCACGCTGCTTAACATACGACACAACCCTCAGAGACAACATCTACACCTCCCAACACTGGATTTCTGTAGAGGGCAGGAATCATTTTCTTTTAAGCTATACAACATGTAACTAGCCCAGGCAGGACAATTTTAGGTCACATTTGATTAATGTGGAGAGTCTGCTTATTCGTTGAGCACCGCTGCCTTGACAGCACGCTACAGTAGCAGCTCAACCTTGATGGAAGGCAGTCTTGTACACTGTAAATTGCATTATTGTGTTTCCTTGGAACATTTGCGATCCAATCAACCTGTGAGTAGTAAAATAGCCCTGAGCAGCAATTAACCCACTTCACAATTTCTGCTTATGATGGCAGAACCGACTGTATGGCCGTCAAAGTTTCTGTTTACTTTAACAGTTGTGAAACTGCCCGTCCCAAAAGCATTTGTTAAGCATTTAAGTAGCGCTAACGATAACCATTAATTAATCATTTTCGTTATTTAATGAAGGATTGTTCTGCTCTCTGTAATTCTGATGGGCATTTTCATACATTTTCACTATTTTCTTATATTTTATCGACTGAACAATCAAAAAAGTAATCAGCAGAAGAATTGATTATGAAAATTGACATTAGTTGCATCCATACATATATAGTAGTTGTCATATTCTGTAGGCAGGTTAATAAGTCACATATAGGTCACATTTACAGATGGAAATGACCCCCTAAGGGGAATCATGCGAATCCTCCAAGAAATAAAGTAAACACACGATGATCCACAGAGCGTAATTTATATCCCTGAGATATTAATTTGTCTCATGTCACACAGTTTTAAAATTCATAAATTCATAAATAATTTGCCAGAGCAATCGAGAAATAGTTTTATATTTCCCTACTTTATATTTAGTGTATAAGCTGATGTGTCCCTCGACTTTGCAGCTTCATTTTAGTGTAGCCTAGCCTTCAGCAATATGCTGAGCTTTTTAATCCTTTCATGTACTCCACACTCAGCATGGTGCCATTTCCAGGCCCCCAAGTCTTTCCCTGCAAGGCTGTCCAGCCCTCAATGGTTGAAATACAGAAGTGACTATATGCATAAATATTTACACATATATGGTATTATTAGGAGAGTGAATTACGTTATTCAATATAGTATAAAGGCTCTGTGTTCATTTGTTAAGCCTAATTAACCTGAGATAACTCGACTTTCCCAATCTAGTTATCCACAGGCGGTGCTCCATAATATCACATGTTAAAGAAGGAAAAAAAAGAAGATTACAATCCCATTAAGAAACCTGTCAGTAGCAAACATGCTGCAGGAGCAGTTTCTTCCAGCTATAATTTATTATCCTGTGTATGTCTATTTCTGCTCCCTGATATCTAGAGATGTAACAGGGAACCAGTTTGTGAAATGATTCTCACTGATTTAAGTTGGCACCCACCTGATATCTGGTGGCTCCCTGTTGCCAAAAAGCATACATCATAGTCAGGAAGGTCAAGAGCTCAGTCTATAAATGTGTCCATCACTAATTTACTCCCCTGCCCATCATTCATGAGCATCTGGGATGGCGAGCGCCGCTGGCTGTTACCGGGGGCTCAGGTATTGACTTACGAGGTGTATATTGGGACAAATGCTCTAAAAAAATTGAAACCATGATGAGATACTCTTTCTCTCTGGCCTGGATGATCAGTCTTTAACATAATCTGAAAGAAAAGAAGAAGTAGCACCTGTAGCGGCACATAAAACGGGCCCAGTTGAATACAGAATGTGCTCTGTAAATACACAACTGTTCAAACAGCTACCTCTTGACACGAGCCTGTTCACTGGCTGAGGGTTGAGTTTATAAATTTGTCACAAATGTCACATGAAGAGGAACCTGCACAGTGCACAAGTTTAAACACTATCCTTTTGATTAAATCCTCGTAGAGCTGAAACATTTACCGGATCCAGCTTCTCAACGACGATTTACTGCTTTTTGTCTGATTTATATGACTATGAATTTAGTATTTGAGGGTTTTGGACTGTTGGTTAGACAAAACACAACATGTGAAGATGCCGTCCTGGATTCTTGGAACTTTTGATGGACATTTAATTGAAATTATTTTAATTTTATAAACCGAATATAAAAGAATAGGCAGATTATTAGTTAGTTGCAGTCCTATTATTGCATAAAAAATTGCAAACATTCAGTGGTTCCAGCTTATAAAATGTAAATATTTGCTGGTTTCCTTAATCTTCTATAACAGTAAATTGAATATCTTTGAGCAATTTTTTAGTATTGGTCAAAACAAAACAAGCAATCTGTACGTCACTTTAGGCTCTGAGAATATGTAATTAACATCTTTCACTATTTTCTGACATTTTATAGACTAAACCCTCAACCGATGAACAGAGAAAATCATTGGCAGAAATGAATCAATGATGAAAATAATTGTCAGCTGCAGCCCTAAAACCAAGTGATGAATACAAATATTTCTTATGCTTTCTTTGCCATTCATTTTTCTATGAATAGGGCACATTTCCTACTCCAGAGAAACAAAATCACAACACATCGCTGCACCCACACTTCGATTAAAACTTTCATTTCAATCCATAGCTATTATACACCTACCTAAAACAAACAAACAGAACCCCAACAAAGGCAAAAACAAAAACTAAAAACAAAGGCAGCCACAGTTTGAGACACGGAAGCCTACATACATCTCGCTAACATTTCTACAACAGCAACACTAAGTTTCTTTTCAAAACAAGTATAAAGAAACAATGAACAACAATAACAAGCACAACATGGAGAAAAAAATGATATATATATAT
>JAVQJD010054255.1:0-40571 GCA_036023655.1 Nannoperca australis
TCTCCCGGCAGCCTAGGCCTATAGCAGCATAACTAAGGGGTGCCTCAGGGGTCACCTGAGTCAGCCCTACTATAGGCTTTATCAAAGAGGAAAGTCTTAAGCCTGCTCTTGAATGTGAGGTCCTGCAGTAAATCCTCCCTTCATGAAGGTTATAATGTTCAGTTTTTATTGAACTGTTTTAGAGAGCTGTTGATTCAACTAAGTGATCATGTTGGAGGACGTAGTTTGTGGTGATGTTGACTTGTATTGTGTTATAATAAGAGGTGCCTCCACAATTGAGTTCAACCTGATATAAATTAATACACCATAACCTCCATAAAGAAAGTATTAGACTGCATGTTAGATAGGAATACCTAATAAACTGAGTGTATTTCTTACATCGACCCCCCATTTCAGCCTGACTGACTCACCATGTTATAGTTACTTTGCCTCAAATAGCAAATATACTTGATTAATTTACCACATAGGCATTTATGTAGGTTACCTACAAATTATGCAGCTGCAATATTTCATGAATTTGTAAAAATGTATTTGTATCAATTTGCTTTTAAATTTGCAATTTACTTATCTGCTAAACATTGAAATACAAATCAAGTTTTACTTTATCCAGTTAGGGTGTTTAGGTGAGCATTTTCACTTTTATGAATATTGTGATTATTATTAACTTTTATTAAACCTGAACAACAGTCTGAATCTGTGAAGTGTTAATGAACCTGTCAGCATGACCTCAGCTCTCCTGTTATTCTGGTTTCCTCTGGCTGCTGGTTGTGTTGTTGGTGTAAGTCAGGTCAGGTTTGCAGCCAGCTGTTGGCAGTCTGATACAGATATCTGAAAGAGTAAACCACTCTCCATCTGCTTATTATGTTATATTGCCTATTACATGTTGAATTTTACAACAGTTGTTTAATCTTGGTTTAATTGCAATTCATATAATCATGCTATCCAGGGTAATTGCCACAACATTCATAAACTATTTAATTCCCCCAGTCATGTTTTTAGACAGATAAAAATACTCTGATTAGAATTTTGTCTGATATTGCTTTTCCACCAAACATTCAATTACCTTATTGAAACAATCTTAATATTGCACCTGTTCCGGCTCCCTCATTGAACATCCCAAAATCTATAAATATGCAAATATTGTTCATTTCAAAGGTTTAACTGTGGGACAGTGTATGCACACTGGAGGCTTCGAGTCTCCACATCACACTTGTAAAAGTTGGACCATGATTGGCTTCCAAATTAGATGTGATGTCACAAAATTGCTGGTGTTAAAGCTAGATATTGAGAACTTTTGTTACTGTCCCAACACGTAGGCTACTGACCCAACATGCAGAAGTTACAAAGTGACTGTACAAGATGGACTTTTTACAATTAAGATGATGAAAACTGTTGATTGTCCAGTTATACTGTCACAATGTTGTGGTGATGTATTAAGAGCCTCACAGACATATTCATTCTGTCAGTGATTGGAAACGATGTGTTTTGCATCTATTTGCAGAAATTTGTGTTCATTTCATTGCAGGTCACTATAATGTGTTGCATCATATCTGAGCCAACGGACTGTAGTAATAAATATATTACAATCCTGCCATATCAACAGATGGCAGCTGAAGATTAGTGGTGTTAGTGCTGAAGAATAGCCTGAAGGTAATGATCCAATGTACTGTGATTATATAGTAGACGAGGACAGTGCAGCATTCGGCCTAGATTTCTTTGCAGCAGTGGGAACCAGAGCTACTATGTTGGTGACACACATTTTCTCTAGTTTACATATAATTATACGTACAGTCATGGTGTTTCAGCTGCTAGAACAAAAAAAGGACGGATTCTCCATGTTTATTTTTTCGCTCTTGAACAGTGCTTCATTTCAGATCTGTTGTCAGGTCAGGTCAAAATGATAACTGGTGGATCCAAACCCAGATAAAGTCACAGGCACTTATTCATCTATTCATGTGATATTCACGTCATTTTTCAGCTGTTGTTTTTATTAGTAGTACATATTATTAAGGTCAAATATCCTCTAGCCTTTTGTTGATTCGAGGCATGATCGAATCAACAAAAGGCGGCCATACAAAAAATGAGTTGTAGAGGATACACAAGCTTTTTAATGTCCTCATGGCCATCTTAGCTGAATTGCAGGACAGTATAAATGGCAGCCTAAATGATGCTCTGTTCAGAAATGTACCCTGCAACTATTATACAAGCCGTCATAAACGGTTTGTTTCGGAGAACCAATAAATTGATGTTGATTTCTTTCCCCCCTAAATGCAATTGATGCATGTCTGATGACCTTGTACTGGAAGGACACTATGATGGAAAAGGAGAGTTCAGAGCTTTGCAGTGTGTGTCATTCCCTGAATGTCTGCTCTGACCATGCTGGTTTATAAAGCCATATGACCATGTCCATAATCCTTAAGCCTTTTTTTTGGGCTCTATGTAATCCGCATTAGCCCTGAATGGACCCTGCATTTCTTTCTACCAGCAATATTCTCTGCATTTGATCTGCCCATTAAACTGAGTGAACCCTTTCAAGAGCTTTTCAACATAATATGGAAGTGGCGTTACACATCCCCTGTAAGTTACAGGGGCTTGACACAAAGGCATGAATACTTGCACAATATCATTTAATCCAATACAATAACCCTGCAATAAGTACTGCATTCGTGAACCTGAGTTTTTACTGTCAGAGAGGTTCAGTTTGTCTAGATTGCATTGTTGTATTGAATTGCGTTAAATTGTAGGGAGCTTGTGATATTTTTGTCCATTTCCCCAAATGTACTGTACATGGGGAAGACAAAACCTGAAGGACACACTGTCACTATTTCTATGTCATTGTAACATTTTGAAAAACCTGTTTTGCATTTTACCCTTCGATATTGTTGATGTCAAACAGTGGTTGACGTATGAAACCAGATGGATTTTTGTTCTCTTGTTAAAATGCTTTATCTAAAAGCAGCAGTAGGACGTCTGGGCCTCAGCAGATATGTGGGACAGGTCCTTTCTGCTTGGAGCCCAGTTGAAGTTTCCTTCACTGCATGATATGAAGTGTGCATACACAGCTAATTCATTGTGTGTCATTGATTGAGCTGCCACAACACTTAACAATATGAGTTAAAAAAGATAATGTTTTACATTGGGCAGTTTTTGTTGTTTTTATCAATGGTAGTAATGCAAGTAATCTATTACTAGTAATAATAGTAGCCTTTATTTGTGTTCTACCTGTTTTTACTGTGCATAGTGAGGTGAAAAAAGTGCTACAAAGAAAACAACCACATAAATGGAACGAATATATAGATTTTAAAGCTTCTTGTCAGCTGATCTTTGACACATTTTGCATTGTTTTTCTTTTGTTCCAGTGAAATATTCTTCCTAACCTTACTTGTATTATTATAGTTTTTTGGGGGGTGGGGGGTTAAGTGGAGGACTTTAGAAAACTGGAGTACTTGTTTCTTTGGATGCATATCTCATCTCATTGACATCAAAGAGTGTGAAGACCCTTTATCATCCTGAAGCCTGAATTCACAGCCGACTGTGAGATAAAGGGAAATACAGCTGTTAGCCTGTAGATAAGGAGAGATTGTTGGTGATAAAGGCCTAATAGCTCAAACCATCAATAAATCCACTCATTACCCCACTGTGCTGGACTTATTCCATGCATGGTGTTGGTCTCTTTTCCTCCACTGTCTGTAAGGCCTGCAATGCTATTGTTTGCACAGTAAAATGTATTGTTAATTTTAAAACAAAAAGTTTTGAAGGCAATATTGCCAGTGTTTGAGTCATGACTTTAATTTAGTAAATTGCTGTTCACGTGAACTGCTCTTCACAACATGAGAATACAGTAACATGTAACATGTATGTTTTCTGCAGCTGAGGCAGATAAGAGCCTTTTTATTTGCAATACTAAGGAATGAGCCTTTATTGTCAGCTGAAGGTACCCTCTTTTTTTCTCCCACGCCAAGCGATTAACGATTTATATCTACTCTGTTTAATTAGAGCAGGTATGTATGGGGAGTGTTTTGGGATTCAGTCCACAGACTTGCCAATAGATCAGTTAGGTTTTAAACAAGGCAAATATTTGATTCACGTTTTAGAAAACAAGAGCATAGTGTTAAACACCAGGATCAACAATGGAGGACTTTGGGCCAAGGTGCTATAATAATTATGCTTTAATTAATATAAGACTCAGAAGCCATTTTACTTATTTTTTCACACCATATATTCAATTGGATTTTTATTTTAATTTTATAACGATACAATTTTAAATATATTTTACTGCAGATCAATTGCAATGCATGTGTTTTTGTAGTAAATTATGAAAAAATATGATATATGTAAAATTATGTAAAATACTTGCTCTGAGACAGACCCATGGCCGTGATGTGACAGTGGATAGATGAAGGCAGCTATTGCAAGTAACAGTAGTTGCTGGAGTGTCCATGCATGAAGGACTCATGACCTTTATGCTTTCACATGTCCTAACTGCTCCTGCAGGAAACAGCAATGCACTCCCTGTCTCCAGAGATGTGTGTGCAGTACACTGTGTGACAGAGAGGCATTGACACCTTTCCCTTATCTTCATCCAAGACCTGACAACTCAACCACACCGAGTGACCTTCAGACTCATCCTTACGCCCCAACAGTTAATCTTCCCTTTTGGCAACCGGGGCAGCACTTGTAACCTTTTCCACTTTTGGTGTTCTCACGTAGTTGCCATTTTATGCAGCAAAGAGAGAGAAAGAAGTACACCCCCACCTACACCACCACCACCTTCCCTTCTTTTAATCAGAACAGTGTGTGCTGACGCCTTGAAAAAATGTCATCTTACCTGCCATGCCGCTGTGTCAGCCCTCACCTCTCTCCTCCTTTCCTCCTCCTTACTCGGTCAGTTCTGAGTTTACAGTTTCTTAGCCACCTAGCTGTACAAGAAAGGAGGAGATGCATCATCCCTCTATCAAGGTTCATTCAAGAGTCCCACTAGGAAATTGATTGCACTTTGGAGGAGGCTGTTGCAAGGTGTAAGCAGGGATAATCTCATTGCACAGCTGTTAAGTTAACTTAAAAGGAGGAGAATTTAAGTAGAGCAAAAGGCCCCCAGCTTACCATGTCAGTGTCTGAAAAGTCAAAGAAAGGTACCGTCTTTGTATATTAGTGGTTCCCCTGTATTGTTGTTTATTTTCTTTCCACAAAGCAGAAGAATTAAACGTGACTGCCTTTGCAAGTCAACAATAAGCCTATTGGTTTCCTTGTAAATAATATGGCAGATTAGCAAAAATAAGCAATCACTATTAAACAAACATGGAGCCCCAAATTAACACAAATTAGAATAGACTTTGAATTCATCAAGTCACTTAGCCAACAACATTAATGTAAACAAAGTCATTTGCATACTTGTGCAGAGGACATGGGGAAGTTGATTCACATCGTTTGCACCTTGCTAATAGTCTTGATTAACGCAATCACCCTACAGGAGTTGAGTGCCCCAAGGTCACACTCGCATGCATCTTTTGTCACAGGATTCATTAACAGGGCAATAAGCTGTTTATGAATTGGAAATATAAAAAATATCTTTAATCAGTGGATGATTAAGACATGCTGAAAACCATAAATGACCTGTAATGATCTCTGATCCACTGCTCATGTTGTATTGGTGTAATATTTTAAAGACTGTCTCTGTGGTCATTTTGAAGTCGATAACTCTGTGAAATAGTTTTGAAAATACAAAATTCCTTCTGTTGAATACCATTAGTCACGAAGAGTCCAATTCAAGTCAACCAATGGGTCAAAGGGTCTGCTAAGAGTATCTTCCTATCACATTAAGTTTCTATTAACTCACGGACTGATATACCTTAATTAGCCAAATCAATTTAGACATATTTGACAGATAATTAGCTCTGCAATAAGATAATAAAACCAATATCACACATAATTTGCGGGTTGACCATGGACAGCGAAAACACTTTTCACAACTGCGTGTTTTCGTTTGATTTAAATTGTAATCTGGTTCATTTTCCCGCTTGGTGCAATTCATTTGGAAAGGTGTGAACAGTAATCACACTCAGGTGTGGACCCAAACAAACACTAGAGCAGTTTGTGGTGGAAATGTGACCTTGATCCAACTTGAGTACTTAGAGCTAATTACTAATTATTACATAATTACCAACTGTGCTGTTGCTCCATGTTAAATTGCACAGCAATGTTACTCTCACAGAAATATGCTCTAGTCCAGAACACAGGACCTTTTTCCTGTATTTACTTTCTTGCTTCGGCCCCAAACAATGCGTGGAGTGTATGTTCTAACGTGGTTTGTAGTGAGCTTGGATTCTTCTCTGTGTGAAAAGAAACCGAACCAAGTGGAAAAACGCTCCAAGGTTATAAACTCATCAGTTGATTTAGATCAGAGCAAACCAACTACAGGTGTGAAAACAGAAAAATGCAATTTTCACATGACAGCGGCACTTTAATGCCCTACTGCATCTGCAGAATAGCACTTGAAAAAGGACAAAGCCGCTTCAAAAAGGCTCCATATCAACTGTTAATATGTTTTCAGTCACTGAATAATAATAATTGAAACAGCTGACTGTTGTTTGTGTCATTGACACAGCCGTTTAAACACTGACAGCTTTGTTTTTTGGGAATAGTTTACAGTGTTTAATTGGAGCGAAACAGAAATAAATAAAGGGTTGATATTGGTAGCAGCTTTAAGGTGTATTCAGATTGGTTGCAAAGTGAGTTTTAGCCTCCATTTTTATTTGTTGTCGACGAACAGCCAATGTACAGACTTTATAGATGTTACCTAGCAACATTCACTCCGACCATGTATGGAATGTCTCTGTGTGTATGTTTGTGTGACAAAGAAAAACGTAGTGTTCTCACAGTGGATTATACTGTAGCTCCTACAAAAGTTTTTTTGAATTGACAGAAAAAGGCAACAACCCAAAGAGTCAATTTTCATTTTCTCTTTTTGAGTGTGTTTTCCTGCACCTGGCATAAATAGAGGATGTGATGTTTGTCTGTGTGATCTCAAAACCTGCCAAGAACCCTTGTCCAGTTTATTCCTCCCAGTGTCTCTTCATTTTCATTTGGTCAGCCTTAGATACAAGCAAAAAATGCAAGACACTTTGAGGTTTCATTGATTCATCTTTACCTTAAAGTTTCCCTGTGGAGTTTTCTTTTAAACCAGCAACAGTTATGTTTACATTAAGCATTTCTCACCAAAATGCATCACTGACAAATGTGTTGAATGTATTTTCTTCATCATGAAACACTTGCAAAGCTGATTCTTTTAAACATTTTATAGCGTGCAGTGTTTTCATCCATGTTCATTAGCTTAAAGTCTTCTTCTTCACTACCTTTCTTGGGTCATTGCTATGCTTCTTTGCATGTTATTGTCACCACCAATAGTGTGGAACCGGTATTTTTGCTCTGTGCATTCGTGCGCATGTGCATGATACAAATAAAATAAAAGCCCTCATATAAACCCCCTCTTGCTCCTTAGTGCTTCAAGTGATCAGGAACTCTACACCTTTCATTTGCAGCATCTGGAGCACATTCTCATCTGTTTGAATGGAGTACTTTATTCTAAAATCTGTCCTGCACTGAGTCTGAACACACTTTTAGAGAGGTTGACTTGGAACTAGAAGGTCACGTGAAAGCAGCATTTGCCTTTGCTTAATTGCCACTGTTGATGTGCCTTTGAGTATGGCCAACAACCCACAACTGTTCCACTTATCTATTTTATTGTGCCTCTGCTATTGAAGGAGACCATTGGTTAATACTGCTTTACTGAGTGGGCTGTTTGTATCTTTTCAGATAAATCATGGATGCACACCCCGGAAGCACTGGCCAAGCATTACATACCCTACAATGTCAAGGTAGGTTTCACCAGCAGCCTATTGCATTGCAGTGAGCATCGATAGAGCTTTGTGTCTGTAAAATAACTCAACACAAAAAGACCAGAGAGGCATTTTGCTGTGTCCTAATTGAAATATAATGTGTGGTGGTAGCTTCCACCTTCCTGTTGATTTGCTCCCTCTCTGTCAGGCCTATCAAACCAACAGCTCTCAGTCCAGGTATTCCATGATGCATTTCTCCTGAGACAACAAGGCTTTTAGCTGCAAAAAGTTTTGGCACCTGATGGAGCCACCAGCACTCCCCAACACTCTTTGTCCCTTCACAACATCTGTTTCAATTCCAATTTACCTTCTTTAAGAATGGATGGATGGTTTTGTTTGGATGCCATCCCACCTTAAGTATGAGCTGTGCTGTGATGGGGCAAATCGTCCTTGTCACACTTTAATTTGAAAGAATTTCTCTGTTCTAGCCCTCTTGATTTGGTTATTAATGTGTGTGTGTGTGTGTGTGTGTGTGTGTGTTAACATGGAGTGTTTATGCAAATTGTTCATGCTTCTGTCAAATCCGGACATGAAACTTGAAATCGCTTGTTACAAAACAAAAAAAGTATTTTTCAAATAAACACAAACATACCTTAAAAGAGGACCTGGGCACCACTTTACTTTCAGACTGGTTATCTGCTTTATTTCGATTAGGAGTTTCTCTCGTATGAGCGGCTGTCAGACTTCATCCTGAGCTTCAGAAATGTTATGACGGAGCTGAGGTGGAACTCCAAAACCACCACATCCCCTGAACTGCTGAAGTTTCCTTATTGTATAAAGCACTTATCTAAAATCAAAGTGTATTGTCAGCTTTCACTGATGAGTTGCCTGTCTGGGTAAATTTGCTGAGATCTGTGTGGAGGGAATGAAACAGCCAAAGTGCTGAGTCCATGCACGGCCCATTCTCCCTGCTTTAAGCAATCAGAATTGTTGAAAACAAGCTCAGTTTACTGCACAATCATCTTGCTAGTTAGAACAGAGTAGGAACCCAGAATTTGTACAATAATGATCCATTGTTTCATCAAGGTCATGTCCTGAATACTTTTGGGTTTGATGGCAGTTCTTAACCACTTACAATATGTGTCCCTTCTCCTGACCCCAAAGGTTTTCCTTCAGGCTTTCTGGAACTAAACCTTAGATAAGGACTGTTGTTACTAATGAAACCACTAGGTTCATTTTATCTATATTTGTCTACATTTGTCTGTTTAACTCTGAGTACTACAAGACAACAAGAAAAAGACTGAAATAAAGGATTCACTATTTCAAAACCAAATTTATATTCATATAAACAGCATTAAGATCCTCATGTTGGGAAATAACAGCTGCTTTTAGGACTGAAACTTGTGATTGTTTTCTATAAAGATTAACCTGCTGATCAAGTTTTCATTTACTGTATGAATTGTTTAGTCTATGAAATGTCAGAAAATGTTTGTTTTGTTGACCAACACTCCAAAGCCTAGATCAATACATTTTCAATTATCTAAAACTTAGAACTACATTGGAGTGGCTGGGATCAGATCGGAAACAACTTAACTTATGAATTATCAAAATAGTTCTGATTCTTTTTCAGACAATCAATCAATTAATAGTTTCAGACCTAAATTCTTTATTTTAGTGGTCAGTAATTTGATTTGATTTCTAGAGAAATGACCTAAATAAATCTTGGGGGTAGGATTTGGGGAACTTGGACATGATGTCAGTTCTCATAAAATATCCGCTGTGTTCCTGCTTGAAAGTATCTCTTTCACAGAGAATGTACTGTATTGTCCAGGTCTGCTGGTGTGTTAAACTGATGCTAAACTGATAGCTGCAATGATGAGTCAATTCAGTGGATTGACAGACTTTTCTTGCTTTTCTTTGTTGAATATGGCAGTAAACTGAATATCATTGGGTTTTGGACTGTTGGTTAAATAAAATAAGCTCACTGAATACATGTTGTTGGGCTGTGGGAAACTGTAAAGCCAATTTTCACTGTTTTGCGGCATTTCAGCAATTAATCAAGAGTCCCCAAATTAATTACTAAGGAACAGAATTGTTAGTTGGTGCCCTAATGGATACTGAGTAGCCACATACTGTGTGAAAAAAGAAACTCCACAAGATGGATCTGTTGTTTCATGGTTATGCCCAATTGTTACCCTGTCATCAGCGAGTCACAGCAGCAGCCAGGATTTGTCAGTCTGGGTGGAATTTTCCTGTTCTCAATTTAATCAGCTCTATGTTCCTGTTCGGTGACAGCAGAGACTGTCATCTTCTCCTATAGCCCACCTGTTCCACTGCTCTGTCACGTCTTTGTTCTCAGAGGTCCTCGTTCACTTGGCTGTTGTACAAAGCTGCTATCAGTGCGTTTTGGGCGCAGCTTCAATGAGTTTCTGCTGACCTCTGTTATCAAGTGTTATTGGCCTCTGGACCACACAAAGAAAATTATGAGAGGCTTCTGATTTGTTTGGATCACTGTGTCTAACATCAACAATCATATCACACTCAAAAGTCACTTAGATTGCACATGACACCAACACATGACCTTTCTGAAACTGTCAGAAAAAACCCAGCGCCTTACCATCAAGAGGAGTGAGCTCTGCATGGACAATGAGGTGGTAGCAGTCCCTTTAAGCTAAGGTGTGAATCCTGACTGTGCGGAACGAGGGTGCAGGGGTGGTTCATTTTTCAGCTGCATGCACCAGTTGATGGATGAGCCTCCAAGCTTGGATTAGCTTGTGAAACCTCCCCAGTCGTAGCAACGCGCTGGTCAGGAACAAGTGCTTCTCCATTCTATTCTGGGCATCTGTCAGTGGCACTCTCAGACATGTCCTTAAGTGTATAGAGTACATTTGTCACACCGGTGCATGGGGCTGACACTTTCATATAAAGCCTCAATCTGTTTGCTGGCTCTTTTGATGAGTGCCATTGTTGGTGTCGTTTCTCCTGCCTCATTGCATTTAGTAATGTGGGAAAAAGTCAAAAGTTCCATGTAGACATACTCTGTTATTTCAAAAGATATATTGCAGGTTTAATTACTGAAAAAAAATGTTTTATTACACTTTTTTTATATTGGCTTGAATACATTGCTTCACAAAGTGTCTGAATAATAGTAACTAATTGCCAAGTTCATTAAATGGTCTAAACCATAGTGTGCAAGACAGACAGTGTAGCATAATTCCATATAAAGAATACACAAGGACAAAGTAAATGGACATTAGCAAAGGCAAGTCATGAAAAGCTTCAGACAGAGTATAGCTGTGTCTGTCTGAGCTGTTTGCTGTGCTCCAGTGGGAGACATTATTATGTTTCCCCCTAACCTTTAAGGGGCTGACACCAGTGTTTATGAAGTCTGATATTGGAACAGGCTACACACATTAAACTCAGGAGGCACTGAAGCAGTGTGTGTGACTGGAACAATTACTGCTGTTTGCTGCCAGATGGAAAACACGATGTTCAGGCACAAAGGTTAATGGCTCCATCTGTCGGAGAATGGCAGAAGTGCTGCTCCAGTGTGTGTGTGACAGTCTGTCTATGTGCGTTCCTCACATACCCGAGGCATGCGTTGTACCTTAGCAAGTGAAAGTGCCTAAGATGCTAAATGTCTCTGAAGGATGTGTGCATGATTTATTTGTTACAAATGTTATCGACATTGATTTGAATTTGAAAGAAACACCACATTATACGTATGTGATTGGTATGCTAATGTTAAGGACATACTTGTTTATCATGTCCAATGAAAGCATGCTTCTGCCATTTAATGCACCAAACACTTGGATATCTACAGTATACTATATGTCTTTGTTGTGTTACTGACATATCATAGATGAATGTCTTTTTTGTTTTCTTTCCAGTTCCTTGGAAACGCAGAGGTTGAAGCCCCAAAAGGCACTGAAGTTGTGAAGGATGCAGTCAGAAAGCTAAAGGTAAAGCCAGTCCTCAGAGTAAGCTGTAGCCTAAAGGACAGAAAAGTGTTCCTGAGTGACCGGATTGGATAGGAGACTAAGCGGGGGGGGGGGGGGACAAATGCTCCCCTCCCTTACCTGCAAGGTGCCCTTGTAGTTTCTCAGCTTCCAAGTGTGGATGCCTATAACAGCAGTTTGGTCAGCCTTCCCCCTGTAGATGTAAAATTCAATAAAACAGATTTTGTTGTTTCTTACACTGAGCTTAAAACTTCCAACCATAACATTTTGTTTTGAAATACCAACATACCCATTTATCTTAATAAGTCACTTTATTGAAGCGCAGCTACTTTAATATACACTGGCAGAACTAAGTGACACGTCATAAAGACTGACACTTAATATTCTCCACCACTGGCTCCTGAAATGAATTAGAAGATCAAATTAGATGCTGCAGACTAGATTTGCATATTAATAGGAAAAAGGGAGATTTCTTGAAACAAGCTCTTAATCTCTTAATACTAAATTGCACTGTTAGCATCCATTAAAGTGGTTCAAATTATTATATGTAATGTGTAGGATGGCGCTTGTAGTAACAAACACACAGGGATTTACCAGCAACTTTGCAGTTCCCCACAGCTCTACAGAGTATTTCAGTCTCTTTTAGCTCATTGTTTTGGGTTCATTAGCCCTCTCTTTCCTCTCTCAGAGACCTTGTTTCCTGCTCTGAGACCCTGATAACCCCTCTGTAGGCTACAGAGCTAAAAGGACAGTCCATTTTGCAAATAGGCAACTGCTTGCTATCATTAGAATTTATTGGCCAGGTATGTGAACACATACAAGGAGTTTGGCTGTAGTAACTCAAGCGGCAAGAAAAATCAATGAATGCAGCTTTAACCTAGCTTAAAACCTGAATTATTTGATTGTTTTGGTTGCTGGGAACCCAACACTGACATGTTATCACACTTTAAACTTGTGTGTTAGCTACTTTTAGCTTTGTTTTTGTCTCCGCCACTCCGAAACAGTTAAATTGCAGGCCATAAAAACCAAAACAATGGGCTGAAAGATTATATGTAAGGATATATAGATTAGAGTCTGGTGATAATTTAGTGACTCTTATGTACTGCAGATTAAGCCATGTAGTGATATTGTATTGCTAGTAAACCTTTAAACATATTAACAATAACAAACACACAGTAAAATATATATTTACTTGTTACCTTACACATAGGCTAGTGTAACTTCTCATTTAACTAGCACCCAAATTAGTCAGCACAATATTCACAAATCACAGTCACTTGCTTGTGGGGATTGCAACATGGTTGTGTGCATGTTGCAGTGACCACAAGTTGTGATGAAATTAGCAGTGCAGTGCCAGCCCTTAAGCATGGGAACAGCCACAACCCAGGCCAGTTCTCCTTTCTCACAGCTTCTTGGTAATGTGGCTTTGCTCGTTGCCTGCTGGCCTCTCCCCTGTCTTCTCCTGCCAAGAGTTGAATCTGTGAGGCCACTCGTAGGGGAGGACTGTTTTCCCAAACCCATACCTCTATTGTTACATTACATTTGATCTCCAAAGCCTGTTTGGAGACCAAGGCTTCCATGGTTACCCTCCCAGATGCACTGGCAATTAGGACAGGCTTAGTTATCGTTCCAACGATCCTGTCAGGGAAAGAAGTGTTGGTAGTAGAGTGCCCTGGAAGGCATGTGCCTGCGGTTTAGGTCAGATACTATAGTCTCATATCAGTTAGAAAATAAATTCTAGTGTTTTTTCTCAAGCAAGATACATTTCTGTGTAACACACACTAAGTGTTAGTTCATGCTTGTGTTTGCAGGCCCTGGACAAGTAAATGTCTTAAATTATAGAAGCTTAACTCAGGGCCTTACAAGGGCTTGATGAGAGAATGTTAGAAGCTGTAACAACTCTTAAGTATCTTATTGATACACACACATACACACATGTGTTTCTGTCTTCACAAGGTTCCACGTTGAAAAGTGAAATCAGGAAAATGTTAGAGCTGCAGATTCAATCTTCTTTCATTTTTATGAGACTTCTGACTCATAAAATATAGACTGAAGACTTCTTAAACATATCTCTCTCCCTCTCCCTCTCTCTCTCTCTCTCTCTCTCTCTATATATATATATATATATATATATATATGTATTTCAAATTTTGTGGCAATTAGGACACAATTTGAAATAATTGCGGGGTATTATGAGCTTCGTGAAAGTTTTCTTACATGTAATGACACAGTGTCTCCTCAGCTGACAGTATTCACTCCTCTTTTAACAGACACTTTTATTGGTTATTGACCAAAACCCACTGCCAAGTGCTGTTAGTATTTATGTCTGTTGGCAACATAACTATGAAAGACTTAAATAGTTTTTGGCAGCACTTGAAAGAGTGGCCTCTTGAATGAATCACAGATTTGTGTAATTTCCTTGAATCTTCAACACTTAATCTTAATGATCACATTTTTTAAAACAAGTCCTCGTTGCCCTCTAAAGATAACATGCTGACATTTTATTCCCAAGCATGTCTGTATTGATTGGGGCTTTTGAAAATGTAATTGTAGTATTTCTTTAAAGCTGCAGTAATCAATATTCTCTTATCTCCAAATTATATTATATTTATATTATTTTATACATTTTTTGTGTTTTAGTTTCATTCAGGTCATTGTTTTGGTTTTACAGACCGTGAATACTGGACTTACATATGACAGATAGCCTGAGAAATGACTTCAAATGAATGTTAATGTTGCTTTCTGTCTAATGTGTAAATAGGTAATTGATTGCTAGCGCGTTCATCATAACAACTTTTTGAGGTGGTGATGTTGTCATCAACCCCCTAATGGCCAAATAAATTAGCAGCTTTAAAGATGTAAACACAAGATGTGTTGCTAGGCTTCTCCTTGTATGGCATTAGCATGTGTTATTTTGTTTCTTATAAATACTTGTGGATTAATAGGATGGTACAATCAAACTGTCCTGCTTGTGATTCCCCTCTGGCAGTTTCAGAGACATATCAAGAAGTCAGAGGGACAGAAGACCCCCAAAGTGGAATTGCAGATCTCCATTTATGGCGTGAAGATACTAGATCTCAAGACAAAAGTGAGTCCAGATGTTTGAATTTTGTTATTTGGCAGGTGCATTAATACTGCACACAACACCTGAAGTGATATTGACTAGAAAACCATGTAGAGAAAGGAGTGATCTGTAGTTATTAAATAATGAATGTATTGTGTTTGTTTTCCAGGAAGTGCAGCATAACTGTCAGTTACACAGGATATCCTTCTGTGCAGATGACAAAACAGATAAAAGGATATTTACTTTTATCTGCAAAGACTCAGAGTCCAACAAACACCTTTGCTATGTGTTTGACAGTGAAAAGTGTGTAAGTGTCTTCTGCCCCCTTGAATCAAATGTGTTATCTACGTTCAATGATCCATTCAACTGTCAATAAGCTGAAGTTACATTTAGGTAAAATCAAGTCTTTGCTCCCCTGCTGCAGGCAGAAGAAATAACTCTAACAATTGGTCAGGCCTTCGACTTGGCCTACAAGAAGTTCCTGGAGTCT
The DNA here is from genome assembly GCA_036023655.1 of Nannoperca australis. NCBI lineage: Eukaryota > Metazoa > Chordata > Actinopteri > Centrarchiformes > Percichthyidae > Nannoperca > Nannoperca australis. Next base: position 15,349 of record JAVQJD010054255.1, read on the forward strand.
GGAGGCAAAGATGTGGAAACCAGGAAACAGATTGGAAGCCTACAGAAAAGAGTATGTCTCACGCTTGTTTGCTCTCACACAGACTTTTTTGAAAACGTGCGCCACCATGCTGACATATTGATATTTGTATTCATTAAAGCATAACTTTTTTTCTATTGATTGTTTTAAATCAGCCAGTGTGGACATTTTAGCTGTGATATGAACATGGCAGTTATGCATAATAATGATAGCAAGCTCTGTTGTTGCTGACCCAATCTGCAGATGAATTATTGTGAACCCTGCTGACACTGTGAAGCTTGTCCTGTGGTTTTATTTAAATGGTGATTTACTGAAACATTTGTATGAATTAAATATTTACTTAGTGTAGCATAAACGTATCCTAACTTTACGTAGCCAGGTGACATTACATATTTAAACATCAATGTTCATTTTTGAAGTTGGAAATAGTACTTTGACAAAACAATCTTAACTCAAGGTTCACTCACTAGCTTTTTTCAGAGCTTCCACCTGTATCACACAGTCTTCATCAGTGATTGGTCATGGAGATGGATGTGTTTACGTGTGAGTTCAGCAGTTGTGGTTTCATCTATAGCACTTTTAGTCTTTTCAGGTTGAAAACCCTGAAAAAAGCTAGTAAGTGGCCCTTGAGTTGGGATTGTTTTGTCAAACTAGAGTTTATGGAATGGTTTGGATGATATCAGAATCAGAATCAGAATCAGAAATACTTTATTAATCCCAGAAGGGAAATTGTTTAAAATCTGATGATTAATACATCTACTGTCAGGCTGTTTTTACCATCTACTGTATGTCTTTAATAAGATTTATTTCAGTATTTAATTCTATCAAAAGCTGACATTCCCATCTGCTGTTTATCTGCATGTATCACAATATATATTGATATCGCAATATGAACTAACATACTTTCCTGTGACAACAACCATGTATCTCCACATGTGGTTATTTTTTATGTTTCATGAAAAAATGAAGAATTATTCCTTTATGGGTTGAGAATGTTATCCTACTACAATTCAAAAATCCATTAGATTATGTAAAAATACATTATCACAATACAGACCTGTTTTTATTAGACAACTTTTGGATTATGAGTTTTTACAGGACAGAGACGAGTATCATGAAAAGCTGTTGCCCACCCCAACCTGATTCCTGTAAAACTTTTCATTGTTGATGTTTCAACATTAGACGCCATACTCCAGTTCATTTATGTTTTCATGTATCAAGACTTCTAAAATTACTCAACTTTTTGTGTTTTTACGCAGATTCAAGAACTGGAAACAGAAAACTCTGAGCTAAAGAAACAGCTTCAAGATTTTGAAGAACACCTGATGATAGCTAACGTGTCACCAGTAAGGACAAACTGCACGGACACACCTCTTCCATTTAGATATTGATCAAAAGGCAGATTCTAAATATATAATCAAGTCTGTGGAACCTTTTCTGAACAGCAGACACTGTGGCTGCAATTAAGGCTAAGTATTTTATGCTTAGACGCAGGTTTACAGTAACACAAGAAGAGTCATAGTCAGCAAACTGACACTGACACTGATAATATAATAGCAATATATACCTAAGCATTAGCTAACATTAGCCACCATTAGCTACTGGTCATACCAGACCAAGTAAGGCTGTAGCAGCAAAACCCGAGAGTTTAACAAGGGCGCATTTTATTGCTTATGTATGTAACGTTTTATTACTAAGAGTAAGATTGGGTTATTTCTTACTTCAAAAGGCACATTGTATGACTATAATTGCAACATCTGCAGAGAAGCTAAACAGTTTACCCATGTAAGGTGACTCATATCATTTGGGATTCAAATGTTCAGCCAAAGTCCACAACCAAGACGTGTTTAATTAAAAAAGATGTTGATGAAAAAAGTTCATCATATTTAAGCAGGTAGGTGTGTAAGTGTGTTGATATCACGTCTGTGATAAAATGCATGGCAAGTTAGGAATGACCAAACCTATCTGGAGGGAGTCTGAAGGGGTCTAAGCTGTGTCTAAAGCAAAGCAATTACACACCTGATTGGTCTGATGAGGAATGTGATACATTCGCCATCTAATTGAGCCAAATGCCAGCACTTGTGTGACAGCCTCCTGTGAATGCAATTACCCACACCTCTCCTACTCTGAAGACTGAATAATAATATTGTTCCTCTCTGATCGTTTTCTGTCTGCGATCTCTTCTCAGCCGCTGCACATAAACGCAGCTAACGAAGCGTACATGCTGCAGAGGCCCTCCTCTCTCTTCTGGTGTCACAGCATCACGTCGCTCTCCTGTTTGGAAATCTCCTCCGTCACGCTCACTCCTATGAGTTCGCCGGAGTCCAACTTGTCCGCCGGGCTACTAACTCCTCCGCCTGCCAAACCTGCTCTCCTTCCTCCTAAGCCTACTGAGGGATGCAGCATCCCGCGGCCTCGCGTAAACACACTATGCTTCTTCTTTCTTTCTCTCTTCTCGGCTCTGTGCTTTGTCACTAAGTATCTCTAGCTTTTGTCTGTCTTTTGCTTCTTCTGATTCTCCTCTGGCTTTTGTATAAAAATAGTTGGCTGGATCCCGGCTTAATCATTTCCCACAACTTTACATACAGGCAGGGAGCATCTCCATGAAACCGCAGTCTACAGACGTCTTTGACATGGTTCCCTTCTCCCCTGTGACGCCGCTGGTGCCCACACTGGCCAGCAACGGCTGCCCACCACCACCACCCACCACATTACCACCAGATATAAGTGAGTAGTCACTTCCTCAGAACCTGATCAGAAGATTTACATTTATTTTGATTAGTTCTCTGGAAGATTGATTCTGCAGAACTGAAGGATTGCTGCTGTTAAAAATACACTGTTGTTTCAAATATTTGTGGCATAATACAAAGACGACATTCATTCACTGTTCACCCAAATACACAATATACAATTTACAAATACAGATCAAATATCAATCAGTCCACAATACAGAATCAGACAAAGCTGTTGTTCCTTCTCAGTCAGCATGATGTTTATCTGCTCTCTGTGTTATCAGGGAAAGACCTGTTTGGTGCTGAGCCATTTGATCCGTTCACCTGCGGGGCAGCTGACTTCCCTCCAGATATCCAGTCGAAGTTGGATGAGATGCAGGTGAGCGCCTGTCTGTGTCTGATCTCCTACATTGAGTTTTAAAGACCTGCTGGTAGGCTGGTTCAACTGTGAAACCCAGCTCTCCTGTCTCCTTATTATCAGTATCAGCACTTTGAGTTTTATTTTATTTGTAGGCTTTTATGCTTCATGCTGAAACGTTTCTGGACAGTTTGGCCCTCAGTGGTCCAGTACCTCATTTATTAACATAATTAATAGAAATAATTAATAAAAATAGATTCAGTTTGCAGTAAAACAAGCAGACGTGAGAGATTACTTCATTCTAAATTCTTGTTTGTTCCCTTCTGAAAAAGCTGAGCACAATTAGATTTAAATGAAGTCCTTAGCTGACTCAGTGGTGAACATGACTCACTTCTTCATTTGGATTTAGCAGGGACATGAAACCAGTTACACATTCATTCCGATATGCATAAAAAAAAAAATTTAGTGTATCACTCAGTTTTGTTTTCATGTTGCTTTATGCATTTCAATGGAGTGACAAAATGTCCTAATATATAATAATAATTTTTGTAACTATTTGTGGTCTTGAGGAGCAAGAGATGAACAGTGAAGTTTAACATTTTATTCAGAAATCACAAAGAAAAATGATGATTGTGCTTTATCAAAATAACCATAATAATAATTAGTTAGAGAATTAGTATAAAGAATAAGTCAGTGAGAAGTATTTCACTGGGAGCTTTATATTCTATTGCTTTCTTTAGTGGTCACAACAAAACAAATAAGAGTTTATTGTCAAGGCTATCAAGATTTATGGTAATGTGAATTATTTGGACACAATACGACATATATGATTTTTACAGGTGATCCACATCAAGCCAATACGTCAGTCAAAGTTGCAATCAAGAAAATGTGATGCATGTTCCCATCTTACACTCAGGTTCACTGTGTAGCGTTAGCTTTCTGTCTTTAGGCAGCTTGGGCTTCATTTTCTGGGAAATTAAATGGTCTTCAAACTACAAACGTTAAACATGTCTGGAGACTTGAAATGAATACAATTGAAATATTTACTTTGTTATTTATAGAACATTAGTTGATTTCCTTGAATGTCTTTATGATGTTTTACAGTGTAATCATTTCACAATTTTGTTAATGATTGAGAAGAATTAAGTAGGTTTACAGAGCTATTAGGATGTTTGAAGCATTGTTCTCTGCTTCCAAAGGGGGTATGAGAAAAGGTTAGAAATGCACTGCTGTAGCTTGAGTTGGCATGCAATCAGACAGTCATTACAAAAACAGTTTATGCCATATCCACAGCAATCAGTCGTTCCCTGCGGGTCTTTGTAAAGTGTAAAATGTCAAGGTTTTGAATTATTGCATGATTAGAAAATAATGATTACTTATACTGAAAATCAGCTGCAGCTTCTGTGATTCTGATTGCAAAAGAACTGCTGGGTTTTAGCAGGTCATTGCCAGTAGGAGGCAATGTTGCTCTGACATGCTTGTTTTTACTGCACTTCAATTTTTCCTTCAATTTCTTCCTCTTCCTTATTATTAACAACTGAATTAATCTCTTGTCCTTTCCACTTGTAGCGTCAGAGATGGTTTGTACTCTTTGCTCTGTGCTAGCTTCTGTCCGTGCTGTGACATGTTGTGCCTTTGGTCTCGCATGCTTTGGATGATGTTGCACGCTCTCCCAAATCCAGTGTGATGTAATCTTACCTCTTTTGTCTTTTCTGAAATGTTGTCTTTGTCTCAGTAGATACACAGTGTGTTGTGCTCAGGCCTGCACATCTTTAATTAGCACTTTGCTGTCTTGCTCTGTAGCTGATGAGCTGCTCTTGTCTCTGATTGTGGCGTATTAGTGTGAGCAAACACACTTTTTATACTCTAATGTGATGTTCATTTTCAGACAATAATTGCTTTTTTTTTTTACTAATGTCACATTTGATATAAAATTGTGTAATTTATGTAAAAGGTCACATTTAAACAATTACAATTTTCATCAGATATTTTAATTTACAAAATCTTTTTTCATTTGATATAAATGAGTTTAACCAGTTCTTCTCCCATCAAGATGCATGCCTTGTTGTTTCTGCTTGACTTTATGATCTTAGACATAACGCATGACCAAACATGACGGACCAGCAGTGTTTTATCTCTGCTTTGTTTAGCAATTCATTCTCTTTAACCTCCAGAGCTTTATAGATGTTTTCCCATTGGCTCTAATCTAAACATTACTCGGACTTCCTGTTTATCAACCAACTTGAGACATGTCGGCGTGCATGGTCACTGAGCGTCACAGCTGTTCTCTGGCTTGTCTTCCAGGAGGGGTTCAAAATGGGACTAACCTTAGAGGGCACTGTCTTCTCTCTGGACCCGCTAGACAGCCGATGCTGATGCCAAGAAGATGCTCTTTGTCGCATACTTTTATCTCGTTTGTATGAAGAAGTGCCAAAATCCACTCCACGGTCGTGTCAAGATGTCACAGTTTTCGTCTTGAGGTTTATATGCATTTGCATTTAGATTGTTTTTTTCGATATTTCAAGGTAAACTCAGATCCATTATAGAAAAAAACTATTTTTGTAAAAAAAAAGAAAATAAAGTTATGGAAGGAGTAGTTTTGAGTACCTTTGCTTGCACAGGCAATGAGATATGTAAATAGTCGAATATGTCCAATGGTACACAGAATTTTCATATGTCATTTTGTGTGTATGCACCATTTGAATTCTGTATTGTTAACACATTCCTGTTTGTATGCCAAACACAAGCTGGCGAAGAAAATAAATAGAATCTGTATCTTTAACACAGCTTGCCCGTAACATCACAAAGCTTATTTTACTCTACATTAATTCACACATATCGTTAATTAATCCAGTCTGATATTTTTTGGCTTACTGAACTTTCCACCTTTAGTTTTTGACATTGCGTTGTTGTATGTTTGTTGTTTTTTTATTTCCACCAGTTTGTGCTACCATTTCAGTATTTACTTGTCATATTTCTGTCAACATTTTAGTCTTCTCTTTTCTTGCACCAGAAGGCACTTTTGTTGAACAGCCTCTGTCCTTATACAGTACTATTCCCATTATTTTACTTTTGGTTATATTGACTTTGCTGTTACAGTTATTAAAGAACATTTTAATGCAAAAAATGCTACTCATTGATTCTATAATTTTATATTATTTGTGTCACTTGATTGAGCTGTTGTGTACTTCTTGAAATGTTTTTTTTATTCAAAGATTTTATTGTTAGTCATGCCGTTAGCACGGCTCTGTGGACAGCAGTAGTGGTCGATCGGTCCACCACTTTGGTCCAGACTGAAATATCTCAGTGACCATGACATTTTGTACAGATATTCATGGTTTCCAGAGGAGGAAACCTTCTGACTGGTGATCCCCTGGCTTTTCCTCTGGTTCCACCTGTAGATTAGATACAGATGTTCAATGTATGTGGTTCTTTCACCACAGCATGCATTGTTATAACTTTAGTGATCCATCGTGATCAGGTCAAAGTTTTAATTTGTCCAATTTGTTTGGTTTATGACCAAATACCTGCAAAACAAATTCCCATTCCTTTGTACACATTCCTTTGTGTTCAGTGCTAATTAGCTAATTACGCTAAACTAAGATAGTGAATTGAGCAAGAATTGCCTGCTAAACACTAACATGTTAACATTGTTATTGTGGGCATGTTAGAGGTGCTAGCCTCTGTGAGACTGGCTCTTAGTCTTGCTGTAGATTCTTATTTGATTTGTAAGGATGAAGTTTTGGGAGCAGTTCACTACTTCAGTTATATCTATTATAAATTTGGAGCCCGACGTCGTACCTTCATCTCTGATTCCCTGGGACTTTTTGCCTGAGGAGCCTATTGAGACTGAAGTTATGCTTTTATGGTGCAAAATTTTTAAAAGACCAAATGAACTCTTTTGAGACAAGAACAGGCAGAAAAAATACTTTTCAATATTTATTTTCAAAGGATGAAACGCATCTGCTTCCAGTGTGGAAGGTCCATCCCTCCTCCTCCTCCTCTCTGCCTCTGGGGTGTTAGCAGGCAGTCATGCCTGCTAAGTTACAAATCTATAATAAATATACTTAAATATGAACCAAATTGTCACAATATAATTACTTGAATTCATGAAACTTTAAAACAAACAGCTTACATTTGAAACATCTCTGAATGTTAAATACATAAATGTTTTTTAAACTACAAAATATGTATAAAAATGAGTTTGTGTGCAAAATGACAGATGTAAAGGACCTAACTATACCTCAATTAATATGACAAGAGCTTGGGGGGATTAACAAGCATTTTGTTTAATTTGTTGCATAGCAAGAAATACAAAGCAAACAGGCACTCACAGCCACCTTATTCTATAAAAGTGATTATAAAAAGGATTTCAAGAGCATATAATTCCAAGATACTGAAAAGGGGGAACTGACATGCATAAAAATATAATATGTTGTGCTACCTTTCACTGTACGATATTGAAATTGAATAAGGGGAAAAATAATGTTACAAATCACCACACACCACTCACGCGACACCTCATTCATCTCTCCATTGAAAGAAAGATCTTTATTGGTATCCCCAAACCCTGCCTTGTACCGCGCAGCCGGGAGAAGTGCACAAAGATCACACTACTTACAAAACAGCACCTGTGAAAAAAGATTTACACGTAGTGTCATCGTTTCTCAGTTTCGGTGACGAGGTAGCTAACACTGAGGAGGAATCGACAGTCCTAATGTGTCTTTAATGTTCTACGTGGTTGGTACAGAGTTTAAAATAAGTGGATACAGACATTGGTTCATCAAAACTGAAAATACCTGCACCGGTGAGGACATCATTGGCTGTATTTGTTTCCTCAATAGCACCACAACGATGTTTAATAGTCAAACATTTAAAACAAAAAAGTAATCTACAAATCTGTGAGTAGTGGAGAGAAGGCATTTGACGTGGCTTCAGTTTGATTTTTCTGGGCCAATAAACAGCAGATATAGTCACCATTTGAAAGCTTTCATATTCATAAATCTTTGGCAATGTTGTTTTATGAAATAAAATCAGACTAAGATCTTTGGAACAAGCTACCAAACAATGAGCCTTCAAATGCATCAAGCTTGAGGTCAAACATACACAAGAAGATAGAGGAATGATTCTGATGTGTACCAAATTTTTGAAGTAAATTTCAAACATTCATTCTAACTTGCAAATCTCCGATATCTTGAACTGGTTGATAGGCGCAATAAATATCTTGCCACAGGGCCAGAATAGTCCTCAGTACTGGTATGTACAACGCGGCTGATCGTCGTCAGCTGTCAGTTCAATAGTCTCAGGATTCTCCTTGACGCATCAATGATGATGATTTTACAAGAAGCACACAGGCCCGATATCGACGCCGAACTCTTGATTTGGGCCACCGATGTCCACAGGGGCAATATCCACAATAGGAAGTCTTGCTGTTTTCTGTGTCCTGTACTCAAACACTGTCTTGCCCCAGTTGTCATTTGCTTGCTGTAAAAAAAAATTGACAAAAGGAAGTTCAGTGAATAACTTTTTTCTCTACAATGCAATTATACATTTTATTTTAATGACTGTCCTGTGCCTACAGGCAGCTGGATGCTGCTTTGCGGTGTTGATCTCATCTGTACACTGACTTCAGAAATGTGTTTTCTTCGCATAGTAACTGTAGACAATCAGCATTTGTTTAGTTTTTTTCACATGAAATGGCCAAAATCAACAATGAATGTATCCTACTAACAAATATTGTGCCTATATTTTCTTCCTCTGTGCCATATAGCTCCATTGTTGTCCAAAAACTATTAAAAACGCATGTTTTGTGCCACCACACATATTCTTTAATTACCATGAACACAGACTGCAGTTTATTTTACACCGTCCTGGGGCCTGAAAAACTATACCAAATGTGGATTGTGGATGTGAAAATGTATCATGAAACATCTGCACTATTCAATCCTTTTTAATACTTTCAGCCACTTGGAGGCAGCACAACAAGCTGTAAACACAACACTGTCATATTAACACTTGTTAGCAAACAGCCATTCAGTTGATGGAGTACCATAAGCATTCATTTGAAGGTGTGTCTGTGTTGATTAATTACAGTATTTACTCTCCTTTTAGCTCGGTCTCCAACAGATGGAGTAATTCATTGTTCATTTTTGTTAATTTCATGGGATTTGCGGAGAAGAGGAAAAATCTAGAATAATGCCAGCCTTACGTTATTATTTGATACAGTTAATAATGAATGAATGTGTGAAAGAGCAAAGCCACTGTTGAAATGTGGGAACTTACTGAGCAAGAGTCCTCCACCACTGTGTATCTGAACCGGCTGTTTCCCTCTGCTTTGAGCTCCAGATTGTTGGAGCCTTTGAGGATTACTGCCTTCTTATAGTTGCCCATCTTCTCGTCCTTATAGCCCACAGAGTTCTTGCAGTGGTAGGTTATGGTCTGGGCTGCCTCTTTGGAGAGCAGGCGGATGAAAGTCATCTGGACTGTGACAGAGTTTGCCGTCTGTTCTTTGTTGCCATAAGAGAACTAGAGAAATAAAATAAGTATTCAGTGCCTCACAAAAAGCCCATCAGTAAGCCAGGATGCACTACTAAATATACAAACATGAGTTTTTAAATACTTCCCCCAAAAAATGTGATTGTTCTGCAAGCGTTTTCGGCACGACTTTCTAACTCTCACTAGGTTAAATTACAAGAACAGATTCTTTACAAGATTATTTTTCTATAAAGTCTTTAACAACTTCATTGTGCCTTTGCCGCACACATCCCTGCCCTGCTTCTCTCTCTCTCTCTCTCTCTCTCTCTTCACCATCACAATATAACTGCTCACATGTGTTCCACTGTTGATGTCAGCTCCGAACCACACAGGTTTGTTCCTGGAAGAGCTCCACCACACTTTACGAGGTATGCTGGATGGGTTAGCAGAGATGCAGGTCTCTCCGGTATCCATGTTGCAGTGCACTTTGATGGCATCCTCCACACTGCCTTGGTTTGGATCCACCCAATACTCACCTACACAACAACAGAGGATAAAGATAGAGAAAGATATGATTAAAATTCCTACTGCGCACCACACATGGCTTATCTCTCCTAATGGAAGTATGTCAGTTCTGTTATGTACATGGAGATTTTCTGTAAAACGTACAGTGCCAGTCAAAAGTTTCCCACTTTCCCATTCACTTGAATGGGAAAGTGTGTCCAAACTTTTGACTGGTACTGTATATATATTTCTTTTCCCCCAATGTCGTGTTCACTGACACTCACCACTCTTCTTTATGGGGTAGCATCTCTTTAGGTCATCGCAGGTCCTGGCAGGATGTTTCCTGCTGCCATCAGGGCTCTTCATGCTGTCGATCTGGCTGCTGAGGGCCTTCAGGGTGGCCTGAACGCCGGGGTCCACGGACACTATGGTGGAGGAGTTACTGTTGGGCAGAGCCTCATCCTCGCTGAACTCAGGAGGAGGAGGAGGGCCGTCGCTGTAATCTTGAGAGCCAAAGAGGTCATCCATAGCAGCTATGGGAGGTCCCGGGGGACCAGGGGGACCTGCAGGTCCGGGCTCTCCGGGAGGACCCTGCGGATTTAGGAATAATTTAGTATTTTGTTTTCATTTCTAATTATAGTTTTTGTCTTGTTCCTTATTTACTGAACATCTGGTAAAAATATGTTTAATTTAATGACAGATCTTTTTTAACAGCTGGCTGCTCTACTTTTAACTAAATCTTCTTATTAGTTCAACTCACATACTGTACAGTAAGAGCTTTGTGCCTGTGAAATGAGACAATACCTCTGGTCCAATTTCTCCACTGACTCCACGAGTTCCAGGAGGTCCCATCGGCCCTGGCTGTCCAATGTATCCTTCCTTTCCAGGAGGCCCAATAGGTCCAGGAGGCCCCTGAATAATATTCCAGTAAAGACAGTTAGCCCCCTGCCTTCAAACTAGGAGTTTGATTCCAAAATGAATGATGCCATAAACATATATTGTGTTTGCTCTATGACAAACAAGTTATATTATTGCAAAACATGAAATTCAGGAAACTATGTTCTCCTTCTGAAACAAAATGAACTGTAGCCTTTACCCTCGGCCCGCTCGGTCCAATAATTCCTGGAGCTCCCTGCTCACCAGTTGTACCCTAAAAGCAAGAGGTGAATATTCTTTAGTCTCTTAAATGTTTTCCCAGAACGCACAGGTGCACCTGGACTTGATGACTATGAGCATACAGTAACTGCAGCATACAGTAGGAGATTGTTCCTAAATACAACAGAATGTGATTTCTGCTCATCTTTCTATTCTGTATTATACAGTGTATAATGTATTTTTTTCTCCATTCAGATGCATTTTTAGAAACAAAAGGCCCAGTTTTGTTTGCAAGAAAGAAAATGTAGGCTCTCAATCAATCAAAATACACAGTGGTCCTTAAAACCTTTTTTTTCACTTGTGTTTTTCTCCGAAGAAAACACTCTCTGTTTGAAGAAGGCCGGGGTTTCAGTTGGAAAAACTTGATGTCACATGATTCCATGCACCAATCAGGATTTAGCAATATCTAAATAAAAATTTTGATGGCAGTTGCAGGGTTGTTTTCTGTCAATCTAAGTGTCTGAGTGTTTTAACTCTTAATATTAATTTTTTTCTGAACTTTAAGTTTAATTGTTTCTTATTTAAGCAGGAATCTTCAATGTAAAAAAAGGTTTTCAGTGGCCTTAAAAGTAAAGAATTCTACAACAAAAAAAGAAAAAAATGTGTTTGTACTAACACACATTACAAAATCACACCTGCATGGTGACAAAAAAAATTAAAATATTTTCTTATTGTCTGTCATTTATATCAAGCCATGTATTTTCACCCACATCACACCTACTGTAACATTCTCCATAGGCAAACATTTGCTACCAGCTGACAAGTTACATCAACAAATGTATTATTTATAATTATTTATATTCCCATCAAAGTTAATAGTCCTTAGTTATTACCTGGACTTGTGATTTGTGTGTCTAAGCATTATATTACAATGCTAAATACAAAAATGAAAGAGTGAATATGTTAAAAGCTACACTATGAATAGTATTGGATTGTTTTGGAGCTTTATCTGAACTGCTGCACTACAGTCTGATCTAACCCAGCACTTTTCAGTACTCCTCACAGCCACACACTCCTGCATCTCTCAGCTGCATGGAAACCAAAGTGAGATGAGTAAGCATGATCAGATTACTGAGCAGCACTTTAACTTACTGGAGGTCCAGGAAGACCCTGCAAACCAGTGAAGCCTCGATGTCCCTTCTGGCCTCTCTCTCCATGATCACCAAGGTCGCCCTTATCTCCTCTTGGTCCTTGGGGTCCCTGAATTAGAAATATTTAACAGATATCTTGACTGTTTAGAAACGGGGAAGTTTTCATTGTGCTCTAAAACTAAGAATCTACAAAACATCTAGTGCATTTTAGTATGAGACTCACCATTAATCCCCTCTTTCCCGCCGAGCCAGGTGGACCAACTGGTCCTCTTGAACCCTGCAAATGAGTTAAATCATTAGAAGGCCCTCTGGGGAACACAGACCTCTGCCTGCACTGAAAAACTCTTTAACTCTTTGTTTTGCCTAAACACATCATTCCTATCACTTCATATTAACTGCATTCATGTAACAGCATGCACATCTGGCCTTAAATAATATCATGTGTTCTTAGTACATATTGTAAATACTGTAAATACTGTAAATATTGCAGTCTTGTGTCCTGCTGATTGAGAACAGAAACTTCTAGGAGAAACAGAACTGAAAATATCTACTTACAGCATCTCCTCTCCTTCCAGCATCACCAGAGGCACCAACAGGACCGGGAGGGCCATTAAGTCCCTGAGGACCAACCAAACCTTCTGGACCAGCATCTCCTCTGTCTCCCTAAAGAGCAACACCTGTCAGTCACTTGCAGTACTTAAAACAACACAGGTCACATTTTCATTCTCTTGTCACTTACTCTTTGTCCAAGAACACCATCTTTGCCTGGTGGGCCATCAGATCCTGCAGGGCCCTAAGGACCAGACACAAAACATTGGGACAGCAGTAAGCATTTGGGACACACTTGGGTGATATAATTTGAGAACAACAACCAATTTAAAACCTGTACTTACATCAGGACCAGGATCACCACGAGGTCCATTAGCACCAGGAACACCAACTGGACCTGGAGGGCCTTTCTCTCCAGGTGTTCCTGTGGATCCCTGTTTTCCTGGTGGACCCTAAAAAAAGAAACAGGCAACTAACAATGCAGCACTTAAAGGATCATTTGACATAAGACACACTAATCAAAATACCTATCAGCTCACAAATTAAATGAAACACACCGCAGTTCCTGGAAGGCCTGGCATCCCGCGCTCTCCTCTCTGACCAGGAAGACCCACAATACCTCTCTGTCCTGTAGTTCCAGCTGGACCTGGAGGACCATCAGGACCCTAAAGCCAACAACAACAACACACAAAAGCATTTAGATTAAATATCAAGGGAGATCCCTATTCCTCACAACACCACACTGGCAACACCTATATTTCTAATCAAGTTGTGTTTAAGAGGAGTCAGTATACCCCATAGTTATGATCTAATCACCTATCACCTAGTGATAGTTATAATCAGGTACCTAAATTCAAGTGTGCTAGAAACAATGAAAAAGATTAATTGTTTTTATTATAACTTTATAACTTGTTTTATATTATTTCAGCACAATAGCTACAGAGATGTATGTGGTATTGATCAATTCAGATTGTGTGATTTTAGGTTTGTCACAACAATAACATCAAGTCTACCGTGGGTCCGTCTTCTCCAGAGTCGCCTTTGTCTCCTGGGCTGCCTGGTGGTCCTGCTGGTCCTCGCTCTCCTTGTCTTCCAGGGGGTCCATGGTCTCCACGAAGACCAGCGGGACCTTCTTTCCCAGGAGGTCCAAGGGGTCCAGGTTCTCCAAGTGGACCCTAGCAGTAACAGAAGTGCTCATGAGATAGATGCATACAGCTGTATATCATAAAGGTCTCCGCATGTTTCATACAAACTAAACAAATATGTCTTTACATTACCGTAATAGTGTTTTGATACAAACTAAGGGCAGTACTTACAGTTGGGCCTGGTGGGCCAACTCTTCCTGCAGATCCAGGGAAACCAGTGGGGCCCTGGAAGCAGCACATTATACAAGATCCTTAGATACTGCTTTACAAGTTTTATAACAGAATGCAATATCTACTGTTTGAAAAGAGGACATTAGAGAATATAATGTTTGAAGGTATTAAACTCTGCTTATGATCAACTGAACAGTTGATACCCTTCTGGTTGCCATGAAATTATTTCTAATTCTAATTTCTCATCTATTGGATACCTCATCACATGATTTCTGTAATTTTTAAATGATCTTACTGGTGCACCCTGAGTTCCTCTTCCGCCTTTCAATCCAGCAACACCGACTGGCCCCTACAAAAACAACACTTCATTAGAAAAGCATTTATCTGCAGCATATTTGCAAGAAGTCAAAGCTTTGACTACTTTGAAAACACACTACACCAATGATACATTGTTTTGCTGAAATAAATCAAATAAAACTTCCAAACTACACCGAATCAAAGTACAGAGACCACTGTTTAGAATGTCATGAAAAAGCCTGCATACAACTGCATCAGATCAACTACTTTTAAATTTCTCGGGAGCATTTTCCATTCTGTATCTTTTATGTGTGCAACTCACAGGAGGTCCATGAGCACCAGCCAAGCCTTGAGGTCCTGGTGATCCAGCATCTCCTTTCTGGCCTGGTTCTCCAGGCTCTCCCTTGACTCCAGGTTGGCCATCAGGACCCTGTAAAATGTTGGTAATATTATATAGAATACATCAAAATTGTTTCAATCTGTCATCACTTTTACATAACCTCATGAAGCATCAAAGGCATGAATATTTTCAAGGAAAGAAAAACAATGTGGCAATGAATTACGACTTACAGGAGGTCCAGCAAATCCAACAGCCCCAATTGGGCCTGGGTCACCTCTTGATCCCTGTCGTAGGAGATAAATTATTATATTGAAGAACACTAAAAATGTTCACCCATTCTGTATCACCACTGTAAACAGGTCTACTCACTGGCATTCCTCTGGATCCTGGGGGTCCATGTGGTCCTCTAGGTCCAGGTTCTCCCTGCAAAGATATCACAAGTTTGATTTCTATAACCTTTCATTGAGCCTGTGCTGTCCCATGTAGCCAGTATTATGTCTGCAAAGGCAATGCAAGCCAAAGACTGTCCTTCACAAGCTGAAAGGTGCTATTAGAAAGCAGCCAAGAAAAAAGAAGCAGATGGATTAACAGCATAGTGGGCATCCTGGGAACTGGCACTGTCCTAAAACAGAACTTGTCATAACCTTGAACCCCTTTGATGTGAAAAACAGCCTCTTAATGTGTGGAAGGAAAATTAAGACTCTAACCTTCTCACCACTGGGTCCAGCAGGTCCTAGTGGACCAACAGATCCTGGGGCTCCCTGTTGACAGAAAATAAATCTGGTTGTAGATCTCCGCTCATGGCTGTTACCAGTAGCTTGCGCAGTCAAGTCAGTGAACACATTTCTTTGAACAAGTTGTGACAAGTCTCAAATTTGCACTAATACTTCATCAGTTTTTGGTTTTTGTTTTGTGTGTAAATGTAACTTCGTTGTTCATGGTTGAGCTGAGACAAAATGTGTTTGCAGTGAGTAAAATATATTTTGCTTACTCTTGCACCATCGTTTCCAGCAGGACCTTCTGATCCTTTCTCACCAATTGCTCCCTGTACAAAAGACAGAAAAAAAGGTGTAAGCCTCCTTTATTCACTGTAATTGGCAGGAATCAGCAATAGGTTCTGTAATGACATTCAGGTCAGACTCAAAAACAGACTTAACTGACAACTTCAACTACAATCATTGATTGTAACTTAAGAACAATTACTATCTTCCAAAGATTACCAGACCACATTTTTACTGGGACAAACTTGTTGTGATTCGTGCAACGACATAAATGTATTTAGTGTTTATTATATTACATGTGTGCTATATAACATATAACATTTTATGTTAGAATTAATAGCAAAAAAAGAAGACAATGACAAACTTACTCTGTCACCTTTAGGCCCAGAAGGGCCAGAGATGCCCCTTTCTCCCGGCATTCCCTGCAGACCTGGAGGACCCACATCACCAAGAGCACCAGGAGGACCAGGGCTACCCTTCAGGGGCAAACACCAAGGAGAGCAGGCTTATTGTTCACAAATATTAAGTATTGAATCATACAGAACAACCAAACATACTTTATTTTATTGTGGGGTTGCTCACTAACAATTATACTAATATTTTCTGTTACAAATGTTTGCATGTTCTCCTATTCATTTTCTGCAGAGGTCTGTATAGCTCTGTGTATGCTGGTATAACACAGTCAGGACAAGCAATCTTTCACTTCTAGATATGTGATGTACAGTAGTGTATTTTCCCATATAACGTATTTGCCTTATCATACACCAAATACTGTAGCTTTCCCTTTCTTCATTGGGCTATTTTATTTGCTAACATCTTTCTATCGTTTCAAATATACATCCAGGTCTTTTCTACCAAATTTGTCTGATACTCCTTTAACCATCACATGGTCAAAACAATTTTTTTTATTATACATATAAGTGATGCCTTTGTAAAGTACCTTTGGCCCATCTGGACCAGGTGCACCAGGGATACCCTTAGGTCCCTGCAGACCATTTGGACCCAGCTCTCCTCTCTCTCCAGGAATTCCACGCTCCCCCTGGGGAAGACAAAGCATAATTTTCAGTTGTAGATATATTTAACTGTACAACTGTATAATAAGTTAGCATAGTGAAGTTCACCTACCCGTGGTCCAATTTGGCCAACAGAACCAAGCTCTCCAGGAATACCCTGAAACAAACAAACAATGGTATTATTTATGATTCTGATCAGTATCAAGCTCTTTATATGATAATTACAATGATGCAAATGGGTAATGGGTTATTTATCCCAAAGCAGCATTTACAGTTTTTGTCATACTCACTTGATCGCCTGGTTTTCCAGGTTCTCCAGGAGGGCCTTGATTTCCAGGCAAACCCTAAGAAGACAGGCAAATATGACAATCAGCGCACTTACTCAGCACAGACTGAGGTCTAATCATATTTAATACTGTATCAAAGTCAGTGTTCATTAATATTTTTACATCTTATGTCCTACTACCAACCAAAAACAATTACGCACCTGGAATCCATTCACACCTGGAGGTCCCTGCTCTCCTCTGTCTCCTGCAACACCCTTTGAGAGTAGACAATAATGTCTCAGTCATTTGTGAAAGCTGTAAAAGAAATTCAAGTAATGTAACAAAAAAAGAAATCAGACACTTACAAGTGGACCAGGTGGGCCAGCAGGGCCAACTTCTCCGTCTTTTCCTGGAGGTCCCTGAAGACAAAGTGACAGTTAACAAACCTGCCCATTACACATCTGGAATGCTTGATTTCCTGAAGATGTGTGACGTTTTTAGATAACTTCAAATGAATTAGTTAATGGCTTCTGTGGTAAAGAGGATCATTGTAAAAGAAAAGAAAAGGAAAAACAATATAGAAAAGCATGCTGTTAGCAAAACAAAGTGTACCACACAATTTGTCATTCATAAAGGGTACTCACTCTTTGACCTGCCACTCCTGCAGATCCTTGTTCACCTGTCTTCCCTGGGTCACCCTTCAAGTATAAAATAAAACATGTTTGGAATTAGAAACAGAACAGGAGTTAACAGACTGATCTGATCAATTAATACACATTTTTGACTCTGCTGCCTTACATTAAAGCCCTTGGGGCCTGGCACTCCCATGGTTCCGGCGGGTCCTCTGTTTCCGATAGACCCTGCAGGGCCTGGACGACCATCTTCACCTGCGGCACCCTTAACAAAATAAAACCATACTTTGACTTAGTCATTTATTAGAATTGATCATAACGTTAAAGCTAACTCCAATGTCTAATTGTAATTGAATGTGAGCACTGTAACCTACCAATGGTCCTGGCTTGCCCTCTGCTCCCTGGACTCCAGGGGTACCAGTAAGACCCTTTGATAAAGAAGAAAATATTAGCAATGGAAATGTAGAATACTGAAATAATGCTAAATATAATGATAGTTTAGATCAAAACTAGAATGCTAAGCTCTTCAGTGTTACCCTTGCACCTGGCAGACCAGGTTCTCCTGTACGCCCAGGGTCTCCTAGAGAACCTTTTGGCCCTGGTGGACCAGATGTTCCACGATCTCCTTGAGCACCCTTTAGAAAGAGAAATTATAATAACACGTGAGTGTCAAACATTCACAGCATCTAAACTCTTTCCCCATTTGATTGCATTATTGCAATAATATACAGTAGCAGACCAATTTCTAATGACAATATGTCAAAAAGTAAATGTACCTTAGGTCCTGGCAACCCATCAGCACCAGGGAATCCTCTGTTACCAGGAGTTCCCTGAAAAACAGATCATGAGTTAGATGCACTTTCAGTTTCACGCAGTAATTTGCCCAATGTGATTCATTGTGTCCCTAATTTTAAAAAAGTGATTCATTTATTTCCTCTTGTTTACTGAGATCACCCATGTCCCTAAAGTCCAGCTTTCAATTCAAACTCACCCTCTCTCCGACTGGTCCTTGAGGGCCCAAAGATCCAGGGTCTCCACGTTGACCTCGCTTTCCTTCTTCACCCTGAGGTCCAATCACTCCCTGAGAGCCTGGCGGACCCTAGATAGTTGACACACAAGCCAGAAAATGTTGTGAAGCCAAGTCTTACCTATTCCCTTACTTAAATTAAATTAAATGTCCTAATGGGAAAAAAAAACACAATTTCATTTTATTTTAACATCAATGCATATATAACTTACATACAATGTCTATGTCTTATAAAGCAGAATTAAAACCTAGTTATTTTTAGAGATGTTGTTGTAACTTACAGGTTCCCCTTTGGGTCCAGCATCTCCTTTAAATCCTGCTACACCAACATCTCCCTGTAACACAATCATGCAACAATGTAAGTCTTGTAAAAGAGATTCCAGCAATTAATAGAAAGAACTGTCAAAAACCTAAAGCCAGTTTACCAGTTGTCCTTTTATACCAGGCTGACCAGTGCTTCCCTGAGGTCCTGGTGGGCCAGAGGGTCCAAGATGGCCGCCTGGACCTTGTGGACCAATATTACCCTATAAAGAGTCAGTCATGTTACATGTGACCCTTGTGTATCCTTGTAAGAAGTTGATTAAATAAAAAAAACTGTGTACATACCACTGGTCCTTTGGCACCTGGGCCACCATCTGTACCCAGGGGTCCCTTTAAACACAAAATCTCTAATTAGATCATCAAAGCACTGAGGAGCATGTTGACATGTTAAGTATAGTGATAACCTATGCAGGAGACAATACCTAAACTAACCAATGAGGATACTTTCAATCACAACTGATCACAAAGTAACCTCATTAGTAACTTCCTTATGATGTGATGTATGTGATTCATAAGTAAAGTAAGAAATTAACCCTGAGGCCAACTGGTCCAGCTCTGCCCAGGTGACCGGTCTCTCCTCTCTGTCCCTGTGGGCCCTCTGGACCCCGGACTCCTGTGGGGCCAGGTTGTCCCTGTGGAAGAAAAGTACAGTTAATATAAAGAAACGTGATACAATTATGATACAATTGGCAATCTAGCAAATAAGACAATTAGGGATTATTGATTTGTTAGAAACCTTACTTACCTTCATTCCTGGGGTTCCTGGATATCCAGGTGGGCCACTGAGACCCAAGGGACCCTGTTAAACCAACAACAATAACCATTACATTTTAGTACTTAACACTGGAAACATGCATTAACACGGCAAATGTACAAACATGTTAAATGAAATATGTACAGTTTAGGCAGGTGATGAGTGGTACCCCTCCCTTTTCCACACAAATACACTTTAACATGAGAATCTATGCTAAACTATGTAAGATGGTCACTGAAGTGTACAGTAAATCCACAATGACAGAACCCTGGTAATGCTGACTTACCATTGGACCAGATTTTCCGACATTTCCAGGTGAACCACGCCTACCCTAAAAGACAAAATCTTATCAATTTGTCTTTTAAATCACAGTTAAACACTCCCCACTTTACAAACAGCTGAAACTGAACAAACAAATAATATATATATCAGTAAGATACAACTATCCGTTACTTTTAAAATCTGTGACAGAGAAGAAAACTTTGTGGTAGCAGATATTTCTGATGCATAGCGATTATCCTTACTGGTATTCCGCTGGGTCCAGAGCGTCCCCTTTCCCCTGTCATCCCAGCAGGACCCTGGTATACACAGACAGTGATAAATTACAGTGGTCTTTCATTCAATGCAAATGTTTAAAGTTAGGAAGCTCAGAGGGTTATTTACAGTGTACTGCATATAGCCTTGCCTTATTTAAGGTAAGAGCTAAATCAGAATAGAGTATCCAGCAGTCCGCGGACACTCAGAAGTATAACAAACTGTATAATCTATATGGACTGCTCCAAGCAACATCAGCTTGTAAGCATATTATAAGCATAATATTATATATTATTAAAGAGTGCATTAGAAACTTCAATTTTGAGAATATAACTTACCATAGGTCCAGGTGCTCCCATTGGACCAGGGGGCCCTGTAGCACCCTAGAAAACCACATAAAAAGTACTTGTTTAGTTGTTATAAAATAGCACTACTACATGGCAAGATTTACAGGCCTTTTAGAAAGCCAGGTATTACATGGCCAACTACAAATCAGTTATTCAACGAATCAAACAAATTGGCAGACAGACTTAAAATAAAAAAGCATGTTTTATATGACTTAATTTATACCTTGGATCCAACTGCTCCAGTTTCACCTTTTTGGCCCAGTATTCCAGCATGACCCTGTTAACAAGAAGCGAGAACAAAAACTGTTGACAAACTGCAGTGCAACAGTAAAGTCAGAGGAAAAGAGCACATGTTAAAGGATAGTCCATTTATGTTTATTGATCTGTAAAACTCAGTAACATGTCCATAATTGTTTACTCACCCTGTGACCCTTCAGTCCAGGAGGCCCAGGTGTACCTGGAAATCCTCTGGCCCCCTGAAATTTGCAAGGTTAAACAGCATTGTCAGTAATATCTATTGAAGATGCACTAACTCTAATTAATACTAATACTAATAATACTAATTACTAAGGTGAATAAAAGAAAGAAGACACAGCGTGTTCAGTTATGGGTGATGTAGGTATAGGGGTTTAGAAGCCTACCGCTGATCCAGGGAATCCAACTTCTCCAGAATTTCCTGGTTTGCCTGGTTCTCCCTGTGTGAGAACGTGACATTTACATTTTACAAACTGCAAACAGTGAATGTGAAATAAATATAATAATATAATAAATAAATACACACGTTTGATTTCTTCTCTCAGTTGTGTGTTACACAAGGAGCCTCTAACTACATGTTGTACTAAGGTGCAGAGCTGGAGTCTGGTATGGTTTTTTTTGTAGGTTTATGACTTATTGTGTTGTTTCTATTTATCAAGATGTTTGGAAACATAGACACATTTAGTTTCTTGTAAGAACACAATGCTGTCATTATGCCATTTTTCACAACATTGTCACTGGACCTTTATTTAGTCTTACTAATCCATAAAAGGAAAAGGAAACATGCTATAAAGCATGTTTAAAAATGTATACTGGATTGAAGAGAGACTTAACCTTCTGGTGATATATAATTACAACAGCACTCTAAACTTTGACAGTTCACCCTTTGACAGCATACCATCTGTCCCCTTCTAATCATTAAGCATCTCCAGGATCTTCCACTTCATAATATTATGAATGCGGCCAGGCCTGTAGGAAAGACCAATTTATGATTATAGATTTACACTCAGGCTTTTTCTAACTTTCCCGCTGATTACAGTCTTTCTGTAGCTGGTCTAATTGGTGCGAGAGAAAATGTGATTTTGACCCAGAGCTGACTTACATCTTCACCTGGTTTCCCTGCAGGGCCCTCAGGTCCCCTTTGCCCAGAGGCACCCTGAAAAACAAAGTCAGATTGTAAACATCCAGCAACAAGCCATCTTTCTGAAATCAATTACAGTTGAATTAAATGTATTCATCCTAACCCAACTGTGCATAAACAGTTGGTGCAGTGTTGATCTCTCAAGCTAGCAGCATGCCAGAACAAACATCAAAATCAAGCAAATCACATAATTGGTGATTTGCACATACACAAAAATGTACAAAAGAATGATTATACCATATGCCCTGGATCGCCGACATCTCCAGGAGGTCCTTGTGGTCCACCTTGACCCTTAGAGGAGTGAGGGAAACGACAAAACATTTAAAAGAGGAGCATAACAAAATACCATAATGTAATGTAAGTATTGTTAGTGTTTACTGCAAGGTCAGTCAAAACTTGTGGAACATTTTGTGGACTTACAGGTGCACCATTTGGCCCAGGAGGTCCTCTTGTCCCAGCCTCTCCCTAAAACACAGAACAGAATTCAGGCTAAATGTTAAATGTGTGGGTTAGAGCAACAATATGAGAACAATACAGGGAAGGGCTAACCTTATTTCTCCCAACTCATGTGCAAATGGCTGTCAAAGCACAACCAATAGTTCTTTACATACTGTTTATTTCCCCATCTGACTGATGTTCAAGCGCACCAAAATGTTCCACTCAAGCAGATGTGCTATTTAGTTCTATTTGAAGTTAAGTGTAGCTCACTGGCTGTAAAACATGATTCAAGTTACCAAAACCTTTTCAATGGCCAACTGATTAAAAACAAGAAGTAAAACCAGATTATTCATCTCTTGTCTTTATGCCCATTACTCTGCTTCAAGGTAATGTCGTAGAAGCATGGATAGATTTACAAAGTCTGCCAAAGTGGTGCAGTTGCATACTTGCTAATTAAAATATATAATTGACTTTTTAATTAAAACAATAGTAAATGTATCTTAATCTAAAGTCAGTAGCTGACAAGCTATAAAACAAAAAAAAGATGGTTTATGTTCCGTCGAGCGCTGGCCAATAAACCAAAAAGTATTTTCAGTCTGAAAAAACAAAAGCTTTTTGTTTCCTTCTGCAACATTTGTGGTTTAAAGACAAGTAGATAGTAACTAAGATATAGTAGATATTTAATCGGTGCTCAACAGTTTAATTTTGATTCTTGTGTCTTGGAAATTGTTCTTTTCATGTTTTGTACATTTGATTTTAAGAACAGAGCGTGTGTTTATGTGGCGAGACACTACAAAATTCCAGTGGTTTTATTGCAGGAAGCTACTTCTGGAAAAACAACAGACAGTATTGCATAATATTCATGATCAAAGGGGAACTCTGCCAATGTTACACATCAAGTGTTGTTTACTCATCATGAGGAACACCATTCAAACATTGTGAAGTATAAAGTTGTCCTCTGTGGTTCTGGAGGAAGTTCTTCTTTCTTTCCAAAGTCTGAAAGAATAACCCTAGTGATGTCATCAGAGTTATTTTGGCTTAAGCTTCAAATATATAAAAGAGCACTTGTAACATCCCACCTAGACAGGGAGGAGCTGCAAAAGATGCATTAGGAAAAAATGTATATGTTTGTCAATATATCTTGGCCTTTACTGCACCAATTTGACCATTCTCTCATAAGTTTCCTAATTTTGTTTAAAATTGCTGGATTACCTCGAAAAACCATCATATTAGATAAAAGAAGATGTGGTGACAAGCAGAACCTAAGCAGCGTTAACTGTCTGAACATATGAAACCGTACATATATGGTGGTTTGCTAATTGTTAATTTTACAGGTTTAATTTCAACATCTAAAAAAATTGTCAAATTAATTAAGTTAACTTTATTTGTATAACCAAAAATTATAAAATCAGGGTGGTCCTTGGAGCCTTGGTTAAAGAAGTGTTGCTTTGGCCTGTTCTTAAATGCAAATGCACGTTAAGTTAGTTAATCTTTTGCAAACGTCCACTCACCCTTGCGCCACTTAACATTCCTTGAGGTCCTGTTTTTCCATCAAAGCCTCCAGCCATCTGGGATCCCAGGCCCTTCGGGGGAAGCAGACATCCACTGGTTTAGGTTAACTGTGTTTAATCACTATGTGGTTGCTATTCATCAGTACGGTATTCAAATGATAAACAACACAACTCATGAAGGTCAGGTAGAATTATGGGAAATTGCACCAATGTAAGTATATGGAGTGAGTGCAGGCCCAGCTGGAGTCTTGATTAAATAGGTTTCTGCTTAAATATCGTGTATCTACCTAAATCATTATGTAAGACTGAGTGAGGATGACTATATTACAGCAGATGCTGAAGTGTAGTGTTGGGTTAATATGTGGTGTGTGCTACACATCCCTAAGTTGCTCCTCCTGTGCATGTTAGCACACGCATGTAGCTGAACACACTGTACACTGTGTTGCATGCACAACTCACTCCTGGGTGCGTCGGATGTCCTGGAGGTCCCGGTTCCCCGGGCTGACCTGGTATGCCAGGCTCTCCATCATAACCCGCAGAACCCCGCAGCCCCTAGGGAGTAGAGAGGCAGAAAAAGCTGATTCATTAGTTTGAAGATCTTTTTATAACTGCGCTCAGTCTGACAATGATTCATGATTTTGTGGCTGTGAAATGACTTGGGTACACTTTCAGTTTTTATTGGTGTTTTTTTTATTTAGGGAACTGAAAGGCTGAAAATTAGATTGAGATGTACACTGCAACTTGTCATTCCACTTTGATACAAATTAAGCTTTTTAGTAGCTTAATTTCAGTTTGTTTATGAACCATGAGCATATAAGTGTGTTCAGTAGGAAAACCATTGGTTATGCACTAATAAATCACCCTCAAAATGCTTCCCTCAACCTACTACATTTTTGCTGGCAAAGCACATTATACATGTATACTTGCCACATTACATTATATTTTGACTGTTAATCTCTTGCGCTTGAACCAAAAAAAGAATTATACTGCAGTATAGTTTTCCTTTATTTTGTCCACGTTGGGTAGTTTGACAGAATATGAAGCAATAAGGAGTCATTCTTAGGTAGTTAGGATGATAGATTTAAAACTATCTAATTTGTTTATTTAAAATGTATATACATATATATATATATATATATATATATATAT